>JACCIY010001105.1:0-47709 GCA_025506505.1 Flaveria sonorensis | reverse complement strand
TCAAGCACACATCATTGATTTCTGGAATTCAGCTCGAATAGAGCAAGTTGGAGAATCTGAGGTGATAGTTTGCTAAAAATCCAGAATGAAAGGATGAGAGTTGATGAACAAACTATCAGAGGGCACTTGAGCTGAAGAACAAGATTGGTCACCCGAATGTATTTGAGAATGAGTACATAGAGAAAGTGTTCTATCTGATGGGATATGATGGTGACTTTGACAAAAGGTGAGATAAAGAAAGGAGATTGTGCAAGCCATATAGATCTTATGTCACACATATCTAAAGTGCATCTCCAATAGAAGTCTAGGCTTGATAGATTCTCAAGGCACATTTCTCTGGGCATTATTGGCATTTTTGAGGGAAGGACATACAACTACTCAAAGTACATTTTCAGGTTGTCTGTGTGACCACATCAAAGTGCAAAAGGCTGAAAGATGTATATATTTCCAAGTTTATGCAACTGATCATCAATGGTGAATGCCTGGGATAGCAAGAGAAGTGATGTGTTTGTTCAAGCAATCTGGGGAGATCTGTACTGAATAACATAAGTTGAAAGTATGAAGGAGAGATATGCAATGTTTGCACATGTAGCAGATGCAAATGCCACATTCCACCAGAACTGATGTGGGAAGATCAGCAAGATAGTCAATCTACTGATGCTGAGCAAGACTTACCTAACATTCCCCTCCTCAATCTCCCATACACCACATCATCAATCTCCACAAATCAAATCACCAGCCAGTCAACACACCCAACCAATCTCTCCAATTCACCCTCAATCACCCATTCATCAACAACCTCTAACTCCACAAAATCTATCTCCTGAGAGTACTCATACAGAACCCATCTCAGTTACTCAATCTCAAAACTCAGTACACACTGGTGAGACTGAGTTAGTATCTCAAGCAAGTACCATTCCACTCACAATCACCAGCCCACAAACCCCCCTCATGTCTAACCAAACTGAACCCAGATCTCCAATCATTGATCCTCAACAACAACAACAACCTCATCAAGAGAAAACAGATCAAGCAGTTGAGTGTATTTTAAGCTCAGCAAGTATAGCTCCTGCTATAGGCAATGAGGATGAATTGCTGGTCAACATCAAGAGGTGAAGAAGAAGCTAACTATGTTGATGTTATAGCCTATCATGAAGATGACCTGGAAGATGATGATATAGATGTGAGCAAAAGTATCTGGTTGCTGAGTATAACAAACTTATCATCAAATCAAACAAGGGTTGGAAAGAATTAGAGAGCTTAAAGGAATGTTAAAAGAAAAAGAGGAGCTGATGAACAAAAGAATCCAGACTGATCAGATTAAGAGAAGATGCTCAAACCAACAATGAAGTAATGATGCATTGCATGAGCTGGTTGAAGAATTAAAGCCTCTATGAAGCATGAGAAGACTGAAAAAGAGAAGCTCATATTGGAAGTGAACAAGCAACAACTCTCCACTGCTCAGTCTATTTTGTTAAAAGGAAAGATGAACAAATTGATGAGCTCAAGATGAAAATTTGTGCACTTGAATCAAATGCTGCTCCATCAACAAAAATAAAAGAACTACTCTGAAGCTTCAAAGCAAATCAATTAGTACTCAAAAAAGAGAAAGTATTTGGGGTATGTAGGAAAGAGGTGATTAATGTTGAACATTCACTAAAAAGATCAAGGCCTACTCTCCAGAGCACACTCCTCAGTGGATGTTCCAATTTAAAGCCTATATCTCATGCTGAAATTGAGAGTGATGCTAAATGGGATGAGCTTACTAAAGATGAGTCTCCCAAAGAACAAAAAGAATCAAAGGCTGATGACCTACTGTCTGTCACTAAAGACAGACATTATTGAGAAAGAGCCTGAATCAACTATGTTTATGACCCTGATCAATCATGGGTTTCCCTATGACATGGTTGAGAGAATGAACATGACAGAAATAAAGGAAGCACTGAAGGAATTTGAGCTAGCAAGCTTCATGATCCCAGATGCAATTATGAAACATTCATATCCTTTCAGTCAATTCAGAAACAAAGAAGGAGCTAGGTCACTGTGACACAACAACGCTGAGCAAAATACAATATGACTTGTTGGTTACAAAGTCATAACTACAAGATACATGAGCTGAAAGGAAGATCAGTGGCTGAGCTTAGAAGGATGATGGAGCATGTAATGAAGGTGGAATTGGAAACTGGAGTTAAATTCAGAACTAAAGCTCCAAATCCTTCCTATGAACATCAATTAAAAACCCCTGCTGAAACCAGTAACAGTTGAAAGAAAGATCAACATAAAGGGAAAGATAAATTGATCAAAGAACCAAGAGAGGTGATCCCTGGGAAAGTATGGCCTCTGGGCACAACTGTGAGAGAGATCACTGGAGAAAAATCTTCTCTAATCCAGTGTTTGATCATATCACAACTCCTACTGCTACTGAAGATAACAGGATTATGGCCTGGAAATATGATCCAGAGTGGGATTGTGCACTTATCAAGAGAGTATCTGGAAGAGTTGAATACTTCCACTTACTTGAATCAATCTGTTGTTGCCTCATGCTGACATTAAAACCTTCAAAGTTTGATCATCTCCAACTACCCAATAAGCCCAAGAGGAAGAGATTTCTCTGTATTGGTTGGAAAGTTGAAAACAAAATTTAAGGATGATGTACTCAAGGAAGCAAGAAGGGAAGAAGGGAGCACAAGAAAAGATACCAAGGGGTGTGAAGATCAAAATCCAACTCTTCTACACTGGTTGATGATGAATTCATAAGGAGGGTTGGATACTGTAATAAAAATAGCAGCCATAAAAGTCATTGAAGGAAATCAATACACTCTTCCTATAACTGAGTGGGGATATGTGGAGAAGACTAAAGAACTGGTGCTGATAAGAAATGAAGAAAAGAAGAAAGCAAGGAGTATAAGATTGTTTGATCCAATTGAAATTAAACTTCTGCATCCAAGCTACACTTCATACCTACATGATAAGTTCTTCCCAAAACTCAAAGATGATCAAGCTCAAAATGACCTATGCCTGTATTTGTATATCATACAAGTCATTGACAAACTGCATGCAAAAGCATACAAAAGAAGAAGATATGAGGCTAGACTGTTAAGAGGAGCTAACATTAAGGAAGTATCTGAACTGAGGATGTCAGAACAAGATGAGCTGGAAATAGTCAATAATCAGAGTGTTGTGGAAACTCTCACAACAGAAGATGACATTTTGGGATTGAGCTTTGAGACACTACAAAAGATATGCAGAATGGAGATCAAGTACAAGTACGATGATCAAAAGGATGTAGTGTCATATTTCAACAAGAAAATTGTGTCAAGAGTCAAAGAGCTTTCAGCTTTGAAGACCTGCTTACAAGTGTCTAAGCCTAAGGGGGAGTATTGTTAGATCTAGGAATAATAGGTCTAGATCATTTTGTATAGGCTTAGAACTTTAATCAATACATGTAATGAATATTTGTAATTCATTATGTATATAGGTTAACCCATATGTGCATTGATTTATGTGTATGATTACAGGTACAAACATTATACTTGGTCAATTTATGAAATTGTCAATTTATGAAATTGACTAAGTGTAAGAAACATCTACGGATGAACATTTTTGTTCTTCTGTAGATATTTTTCTTACAAGACATTCATCAGAAGATCTTCTACGGATGAATATGGGTATTCACTGATGAACAAACACCACACATGAACTAAAGTACCTTCGGAAGAACAAAGTTCCTTCGGAAGAACAAAGTAGCTGCGGAAGAACAAAGTAGCTGTGGAAGAACAAGTAGTTGTGGAAGAACAAAGTAGTTGCGGAAGAACCAGACCCGTACTTATGTCATACAAGTGTTTCTAGTCAACAAGTCAACAAGTCAATCACAGACTCCAAGAGATTTGTTGTTTCCTTAACAGAAACACACGTGTCTATAATATGAGTCCTAGGTTTCACATCAATTGAGGAAGAGACGGCGACAAAAATACCATCACATCGTTTCGCACAATCATCACAAACCCTAGCAGCCTTCACATCAACACACCAAAAATCATAAACACAATCATAGCATAGAATTTTGTTAGCAATTATTATTTGATTCTTTGTAATCATTAATCAGTTTTAATGAATTACGTTTGATTCAAAACATTATTCTTTTAATATTGTTGATATCGTTTGAGTATTTATTGTTTATTTTCTCTGGCATCGATATTTATTAATTAATCAATTAAACAACGATTAATGGTAATTCCGCGATCATTAATTCAAAACCAATCTAACACTGATAATTCCTGATTGCGATCCTAGGATTCACATTAAGGTTTTATCCTTTATATAAACGTTAAAGGAAGTAATTAAAAATTATAAAAAATCTCAAAAACATTAAAAAATAATTAAAAAAGTACAAAAATATTTAACTCGTATATTTGTACAGTTGTTCATTTTCATAAAAATCAAAAATTGCAAAAATATGAAAAACAGTTTTGTTAGTGTGCAAAAATTAAAGAAATTATCATAAGAACTCAGTCTATGCATGTTTCTAATGCACAAAATGTCTAAGACATGTTAGAATTGGAAATTTGTTTCGCACCGGTGAACAAATTGAAACAAGTAAGAATTGACAACAATAACACAGTCAGAATCAAGAAAAGTCAAACTCAATAGAACCATTACAGTGCAAACATCAGTCATAGTCAATCAAATATAAAATATTAAATTTTACCAAGTGAAAATTTAAAACTGGTAATAGTGTTGGTTTATGAGGGTGAAGGTAGCGCAAGCATATTAACCAATACGGACACGTATTAAATGAAAATAATTTCAAGTATAAATAAATACGAGTAATTGAGACTTTACCTATATGCGAAATACCAAAAACTTATACGGATAAGTGTTTGTTCAATTGCATTTTACTAATATGGTGAATAGTGTCAATGCGGGTAATATTGTTACATGCAATGAGTTTAAATATTTCAAGTGTCAAAAATCATCTAATGTATTTAAACAAATACGGAGCACAGTATAACAGTACTAGTCTAAAAGCATTTAACTAACGGGAGAAATAGTTAATGCGGGTAACAATGAACATAATAAATGTGATAGAACTATTCATCACAAAACATGCATTCTATTAACTAAAGCGGAGAACAATAAGAAATGCGCATAAGTAATTTATTCATCCGCATTTGTTTATCGGTGAATAGTAAACAAATGTGTGCTGCAGTATCCTTAGTAAAATCAAATTGTTGCATCCGCATTGATCTAAAACACTTATATATTTGAAAATCAAACCTCGGACATTCATTTAATCCTTTTCAAAATACTGAGTGTGTGTTTACAACAGTGTGATGAGTGTGTACTCTTTTGATTCATCATCCAAATCAAATTTAGACATTATTGAACCTTAATTCTGTCTAATTTCAATCACAGGTTCAAGTAGTATCGATTATAAGGTGATTATCGATCCTTGTTCGAATCCAAGGATAAACCGATGATTAAATATGAACCCTAGGTTTCAAAAACAAGAATAAAGATAAGATTAAGTTAAAAACCATTGATTCAAACAAAATACAACATGTAATTGTGATTATTAACACCAATCATTCAAAAATCAAAAGATCAAAACAAAACCCAATTAAAAGGGCTTAGTTGGGCCAAAATCTTAACGGGCTTTGATTGTTTTTGGGCTTGTTAGAGATGAGCTCACTTGAAGTGGGCCTATAAGTTATGCCTTAGCCTGATCATGAGGGTACCTCGTCGTACACTCACCGCTCTACCTCGTCGTACACTCACCGTTGAACACTTTTGGTGATATCTTGAAAGACATATTAAATTTGTGGAATACTCAAAATGGTAATTTCATGTCTATATGTGTCAAAGCTTATCTAAAGAAATATTTTGGGACCACAAATGATGGTGCACTGAATCCACAAAGGAAGAAAATTGTGCTATCATTTGCTCACACAAGGCAAAGAGAGATTATCAATCATAATTTTTCTTATTATTAGATTATTTCAAATAATAGTAGAATGAACTTTATAAATTTCAACCTCTACCGTGGAGAAGAAGTTCGCATTGATGAAACATGAGAGAACCCCTTGTATTTTTATTCTCTTACCCTTAGAACATTGTTCATGAGTGAATGCCCTTGTTTCTTATGCTACTTTTTGTTATGTAATCTCTTTCAATGTGTTGGATCTTTTATTGAATTCATTACTTTCACATAAGCTCTTTATAACCTTTATTTGATTGTCATAATTACTAACATCCGTCTCTACACATGCAAAACACAAGTTCATTACTACATTGTCATATAATATGCTTTGGGACAAACATTGATGTTTTATAGTATTTAACATTCATTAGACTAGACATTTCGTACTCACATCAACAAGTTTGTTTTTATATGCACAATTATGCTCTCAAATGTATTTTTCATTACATTAAAGGAACGTTAAACAATAGGCTTCAACTATTTGTATCATCCATATCTCGTCTCATAGCATATTTTGACAATGATTCGGCAGGTTATCCAAATACTTGATAAACCTATTATCTTAGTGCTCAAATATTGCCAGTCTATTGTCTATCTCTCAAGTGACAAAATTTGAATATCGCAGAGTAGCTAATGTTGTTGCCACAGGCGGAGCTTCATTAGGACGGGAGGAGCAACCACCTTCCGCCCTCTCTTTTTTTCGTTAGTAGTGTTAATTTGTAATCCGGTATTTCAAATTGTTTTATATATATTGAGTTTTTCCCTCCTGAAAAAAATTATTTTCGTCCACAGAAAATGTAGTTCAAGCTATGCCATTTGCTGTTACACATTTGGCGCAAAATCTGTTTTTGAGCCTGACTTTTCTTTACTTGGTGCATCCATTTAATATTGTGACAACATCAATGTCCTCTATCTATCTACTAACCCACTCCAACATCAACGCGCCATACATATTTGAACCAAAACACAGTTAATGTTATCATTTCATTTCCAGCACAATGTGGTTCATCACCACCGTCGACGATTATACCAATTTCTTCTATAATTTCCTACGCATTCTCATCCATAACACTCTTTCCTGCTTCTCCGCATGGCTTTTTCTACTATTTTTACTTCTTTTTTATTATTATTAATATTCACTGTAATTGCGAGACAATCGGACATGATGTTTTAACCGGTGGTTTATAACAACTACTTCCAAATAAAAACTTCACGTGTTCCCAATTCTGTCAATTAACATTCTTATATCTTAAAACCAGAACCAAATCCTTTCGATCTAAAAGCCATTTTCCAGAATGGTTGAATCCAGAGCAATATCATTTGTATATTTCATCTCTTAAGGAAATATATTGCTCTGGATTTCTCCGTTCTAATCAACTCCACCCACAATTTCCACAACAAAATCATCTTATAATTGATTGATTGTCTATAAATTAATTATTAACCCCACCAATTTCAACCCTCTTCCCATTGGTTTTATTTCATTTTTAACATATTATTACAATGGATAATCATAAAAACTCATCGGAATCTATCAACTTTGATCCACATGAACAGCATGCACACAACGACGTCATCGTCAAAATCGACGATAAGGATAAAGAAGAGCACAAAGACCCGACCCTTATGCGAAACTCGAGCTACGTGTTCTGGAACGATCGTTCGGATAGTCCTGTTCGAGGTGTAATCGATAACGAATGCATGAACAGAAGCAACCAAAGGGTTTCGGATTCGAAACAGTCTTTCGAAACCGATGATTTAGCTTCCAACAGGTACGGTAAAGAGTCGTCGTCGTCAGAAACTGACGACGACGACGAAGATGACCATCGGTTGATGAACCAACAGCGTCAAAGGCGAGTCCCGAGCAACTTAAGTTACGTACCGACAATGAAACCACTGGTGAGGTGTTGAAATGCACATCATTTCAGAGGCGAGCGAGTTTGGTGAGAACCAAAACTCAACAATCAAGACTCATGGATCCGCCAGAGGTTCCGTTTTCGAGCCCGTATCTTAGGCCCGGGGGCCACACCCCGGGGCGAATGGACAACGACGACGAAGATGAATCGCTGTTCGACGATGACAACCCCGGGGATTTGAAGAACAACAAGCTTGACGCAATGACTATCATTCAATGGATCAGTCTTGTGTTGATCCTAACATCATTGATGTGCACCGTACGATTTCCACGATGGAAGCAACGATCGTTTCGGGGTCTTTTCATGTGGCAATGGGAGCTTTTGATCCTTGTGTTGATATGTGGTAGATTGGTTTCGGGCTGGTGCGTTCGAATCGCGGTGTTCTTCATTGAAAGGAACTTTTTATTGAGGAAACGGCTGTTGTATTTTGTGTACGGGGTTCGAACCCCGGTCCAGAACTGTATATGGTTGTTATGGGTGCTGGTCGCGTGGAATTCGATATTCGATGAGGCGGTTGAAGCCCTCCATATCCCGCTTCTAGAGGTGATCAACAAGTTCATGGTTTGTATGCTTGTGGCAACCACATTGTGGCTGATCAAGACGCTGATAGTGAAAGTTCTCGCGTCTTCGTTCCACGTGAACAAGTTCTTCGACCGGATCCAGGACGCGCTGTTTAACCAGTATGTGATCGAGACGCTATCGGGGCCGCCGTTGGTGGAGATCCATAATAATAATAATAATAATCAGCTGGGGAGAAGAGTTTTTCGGAGATGGGTGGGTATTCGTTTAGAGGAAAGGGTGGGAGTGGGAGTGGGAGGTTGCATAGGAATTTGGGGTGTTCGAAGAAGCATGAGGGGAAAGATCAAGGGATAACGATTGATCATTTGCATAGGTTGAATCATGAGAATGTTTCCGCTTGGAACATGAAGAGGTTGATGAAGATCATTCGGCACGGCTCGTTGACGACTTTGGATGAGCATTTGCAAGGTACGTACTACGATGAACCCGGGACGGAGATCCGAAGCGAGATTGAAGCGAAACGTGCGGCTAGGAACATATTCATGAATGTTACGAGACGTCGATCCAAGTAAGTGCTTTTTAGATCAAACAAAGCTTAAACGAGCTAGAATGATTTTAACTTTACATAAAACAAGCTTCAGTGGAGTTGATAATCTAGACAAGCCTGATATCTATATTAATGTAATAGCTATTTTTTTTATGATAAATATATAATTACATAATAATAAGTACTAGTATATATATATATAATATAAAATTATCATTTAAATTACTCTAATATATCAGGTTGCATATATAAAATTTCATATAATATATATAGATATGAAAATTCTCAAAATGAACATTTTGAATGTTGGGTTTTTGAAAATAAACATTGACTATTCAACTTCTTTAAAAGAATATTCTAAATTAGTCAAAACATTCACCATAGTCGGGCAACCGTTATGCACATAGACACCTAACACACCCGTCAAATGTATTCCTTTAGCCCTTGAAAAGTACATCTGTTTTTGGCCTTGAAAATTTTTTAACTTTTCACGAGTAATAACTTATACGTAGGCATTTCCCTTAAAGAATTTTGAAACTTTTCTAGGTAGGATTACAAAAATTGAACTTTTTGCATATGAGCTTAAGCTTGGTTGATTTAATTACAATTATTGAACAGGTTATGACTTTATTTCTACAACTATAGAAAGTGATTTCTTTTTTCAGGTACATCTATATAGATGATTTGGTGAGGTTTTTGAGAGAAGATGAAGCTGTGAAGACCATGTCATTGTTAGTAGCATCACCTGAGGATGAAAGAGTCGGGAAGAATGCCTTGAAGAATTGGGTGGTAAGTAAAGTTGACACATATAACTTCAAAATTTCAAAAAGTTACACCTTGTGAAACATTTTTCACAATTTAATTTTGATTCTTACAGGTTAGTGTTTTCCGAGAACGAAAAGCACTTGCCTTGACCCTAAATGATACGAAACCGCAGTCAACAAACTACACCGGATGGTGAACGTGTTGGTTGCACTCGTCATTTTGGTCATCTGCCTTGTGATACTAAACATCGCGACTACTAAAATTCTAGTTCTCATTAGCTCTCAAATTGTTGTGGTGGCGTTTATATTCGGGAATACTTGCAAAACCATATTCGAGTCCATCATCTTCTTGTTTGTGATACACCCTTTTGATGTCGGCGATCGTTGTGAGATCGATGGAGTTCAGGTATCACATAAACTGATTTGGATAAATGAGTAAGGCTTGAGTTGGACAACAGATCAAAACATGTTCTTGTCACACGTGAATTCTTTATTTACCTTATTCATTTGATAAAATTTATTACTAAATAGTTTATTAAATATGGTTACAAACTATATGATTACAACATTAAACTATATATACTAAAACTAAATTTGAGGTTCTGTTTATTCCAAATACATTTGAAGTGAACTTCTTATTTTATCGGTCTCGTGTTTTCTAATTTAAGCAAGTTTATACATTTGATACATTAAAGTTTACAAACTTAACTTTGATTTCAGATGATTGTGGAGGAGATGAATATTATGAACACAATTTTTCTTAGAGCTGACAATCAAAAGATTTATTATCCTAACAACACTCTTGCGACAAGATCCATCGGCAACTTTTATCGTAGTCCTGATATGTCAGATACAATCGACTTCTTGATTCATGTTGGCACCCCAGCTGACAAGATCGCTATCATCAAACAACGAATACTAAGGTATGAATTTACGTTTCACCTAAGACTTTATGGTTTAATGTTTTTGGTCGACGTAATTGATTTATCAATTGATGCTATGTAGCTTTGTTGAGAGCAACAAGGATCATTGGTACCCCAACCCTATTGTGGTACCAATGGACATGTATGATCTAAACACGCAAAAGTTATCAGTTTGGGTGCAACACAAAATGAACCATCAAGATATAACAGAAAGACTGATGAGGAGAGGCAAGATCGTCGAGGAGATGATTCGAATCTTTAAAGAACTAGACATCGAATACCGAACGTATCCACTTGATATCAACATCCGGAGCATGCCTATGGCCATTACTCCAACTCGAGTTCCTCCCACATGGGGTGCCCCTAACTAAGAACCATAGCAAAGACATTAGCTCATGCATTTGGTTCATGACAAGTCCAGGATGTAATGCATATAGAAACTAACGTTACATCGAGCTACCGAAAATTTAATTGGAACATGAGAAGGAATGGAGGCTTGGCAAATATACTTATGAGGATTTGCAGATGATCAGGTTGAGGTTTATGAAAAAGGGAATGGTTGTGCATTCATGGACTTAGTGTAGATCACTTGTTTACAAACTCTTTGACCCATTGTTTTTACCTTATTTCTTCTTCTCTTATTGCAATCTCTCAAAAATGCGATCGACTCCTTTGGAAATTTTGACTGGTCGGAGAGTTAACGGACCCTTTGGACGACCTCTACGTTGCGCCCTTGATCCATTGACCAATGGCGCAAATGCGTAACGTATAGGGTGGCCATCGTCCACGGATAGTATAAAAAACTAGTGTAATTGGGGTGAAGTTTTTAATTTACATAATTGATAAATTACACGATTGATTCATTTGTCTATCTCTCAGGCTGTTATGGAGAGGGAGTGGATAAGTGAGTGACTTCAGTCATTTAATTTTTACTTCTTCATGTAGCACCATATCACACTCACTAAAATCATTCATTCAAGGGTGGAAATTGGTTTTATTCGAATGATTTCACTCATTAATCATCCGGTATTCAAAATATTTTTGTAATACAAATTATAAATGAATTAATATATATTCAAAATTGAATTAAAAATAAATTAAAATTTACTAAAATGATAAATAAATAACAAAAACTAGATTTTATTAGAATATAAATATTACAATGCTTAATAATTCACTGAATAAAAACTAATGATGAATTGTTAATACGTTGGTTGTCATAACATGCTTCATGAGATGTTTTTGTTGGAGGTAAGTGAGTTTCTTGGCTATTCAATTCTTGATATGTGGATATTCTCTTTTCGGGCCACTATTGATTCACAAATATAATTTTTTTCGCATTTGAAAAAGTAATTATGTACGAGATGATTATGAGCGTCTACATGATCTTTATTTATATTAGAATTTGCGTCGCTTGTGACCGTGTATCTTTTAACACCAAAAACTCCCTCATGTGAGAACTTCAATCAAGCGAGAACTAATACCCTATCGAGTACTGCTCAAAGGCGAAAACTTTCTAGAATACGAAGAACAAGAGGGAGCCAAAACACACACATATATATCGGGGCCAAGTAATTGGGAACTAAGAACTATATTTTGCACAATAAACCTTATGAATGTAAACGTAATCAAGTAACACCGATAAACACTCAAATCCTAGGGTTCATGCATACCTTATACTATTCTATCATGGAGCCTCATAATAATGTGTTTTTATCATGAAGGTGTTAACTTACATGTCAAAACATTGGTTTAAGATAAACATCAAAAAAATATATACCAACCTCAAAATTATCATAAAAGCGTATAATTATGGGATCTAGAACTCACCTTGTACAGAACTCTTTGCAAAACCCTAGAATCAAGAATCCTTAACCAAGATCTATGTATGTGTGCATGATAATCCCAAATTTTTCATTTGATCTAAACTACCATGCATGCTTAATCGGAAATCTAGCATAGAACTACTAACAATTAAGTTAAAAATCTTACCTTGATCAAAGTTCTTGAGTTTTCCCTCTCTAGCAACCTTTCTTTCTTCTATACAATTAAGGAAAACTTGGGGATTAAGGCATCCATTAGGGGGCTTTAGTGATATTTATAGCAATCTTTTTATGGTAAAACCACAATTAGTTGACACATATAACCCATAACTAAACTAAAATGCTGAAACCTTTTTATTTTTCTTTTTAGCAAAAAAAAGTTTTTAGGTGTTACACCCGTATTTCAAAGAAACTTCCGACGACAATTAGACCTACACCAACAAATACTCCATTCGACAATGCTACTACGCTACTCAACTTATAGCAATGGAGGCTATTTAAAGTGGTTTGATGAATCGTCCACCTCAATATGAATCAAGTAGTGTAGGCCCAAGTTGTGTAAGTGTAATATTTAAATGGGTCTTGACCGCAACACACACGTATAGCAATCAAGACGTTCCTTTTGACATGATATGCTTGTGCAAGACTCGAGGTTGAGTATTTTCTCAACCCGAGAGTATGATGGTGGCGCATCTACAAGTTTAAATTTAAATATGTGTTTCTTTTATTATATTTTTAGTTTGCTTATTGAGCTTATCTTTTACTAGTTTATCATTATTTTATAGGTGCTAAAATCTAGCATAGATATTATAGCTTGGTGACTATTTATTTTAGTTATTGATTGAGTTTGAATAGAAAAACATTATTTCTGGAACCTTTGATTGATGTATCGTCGTTGATATCATTAGAACTTTGTGTCATTTGATTGTTTCCGTAACAACATCACAATATAATTTTGGTTTGTGTATTTTTTTAAATATCTTTAATAGAATTTAATTTTAAATTGTTATACGTTATTCAATTCTCTAAATGGGTTCCTACAGATCTGAATGGTCTCTAGTTTGATTACCATTCTAGTTTTCAAAAGATTGTATTTAATTGCAACACACAAGTTGTCATCCAACTGAAGTAAATAAAAGTATTTAGTGAATTTGACTTTATATTGTTTGTTTTAAGTTTTTATCCAAACTAGCAGGACTCCGCCCACGCTTCGCCGCAGGTTTGAATCGATTTTAACACAACCTCACGATATAATTTTAGATTGTATGGCTCAAAAATGGTGGCTCGTTGTGGCTGCCAACACTTGTTTACCACGCCAAAACAACGCACACAATATTCATTTGTTCATCGTCATCCCCCACTAATCGTTGATATTCAAGTGGCGAAAAAGACAACTTCTGTCACAAAATGTTCCCATGAGCCTGAATTGTTGTCATGCGCCCAAGTGACCTTATGCGCCCAAATAGTAGTCATGCACCCAGCATGATGCCCATGCGCCTAAGTGTAGGCAATGCGCCTAAACAGTAGTCATGCACCCAGAGTTGCCCATGCGCCTAAGTGTAGGCCATGCGCCTAAACAGCTATCCATGGGCCCAAAGTTGCCCATGCGCCAAAGTGTTGGCCATGCGCCCCAGCAGTGCTCATGCGCCTAGAGTTGCCCATGCGCCTAAGTGTTAGCCATGCGCCTAAGCAGGGCTCATGCGCCTACATAGTGGTAATGCGCCTTCGTTGTTTTCCTTAGAATTTTTATGCTCATGCGCCTGAGATGTCCGACTGCTCTCTATTTTGGACTTAGGGTTTTTTGAGGATTTTCTAGAGGTAGATGGTTGAGATAAGTTCTGTTGAGATGTGATGGCTTGTGCTTGATGTGCTATGCATGATGATGTGATGTTTATGAGGTGTGTGATATGTTATCTTTCCATGATTAACGGTTTTCAAATGTATGTATTATGGTATGTAATATGTTATGTATGATGTTATGACTTTACAAGGTATGATGTATGAATGTGCGTAAAGTATTATGTAACAAAAGTGAAAGATAATGAATGATGAGATTGGAAGTAACGGATGATGAGATCCTTGTCACGTACCCCAGTACTGTGTCAGTCTTCAGACATGAGTCGGGGGTTTGTTTACAGGCCCCGACACAGTATCAGTCTTCAAACATGAGTTGGGGGTATTGCATGAGACAGGATGGCATGTGAAGGAGATGTAACGTATTGATATGTTTTAAATTATTAATGAATGTTTTATATTCCGCTACAAAAGTAATATATGTTTTAAATATTTTATGCGATGACGGTCCAGCTGTAAGCGTTCCGGGAATGGGGCCTTACAAGTTGGTATCAGAGCCAAAGTTTAAGAGAATTGGGTAAATATTTTCAAAAGAACCTAACCTTAAACTGAGAATGGGACGAAAGGAAAGGGATGCCAGTCCTAGTAGCTACGTGCCTGCAGGTAAAGGTTTTACGTGAACGTTTTATGTAAGTTAATAAAAAGGGGAATTATGTGCGCGTGTTATGTGGTTTATGTGCTTTTATGTAGATTTAGATACTGATGTAGTCAGGATAGGAAATGCTTGGGGAGTGAAGAGTAAAGCAAGTGGCTAATCACAACTGGCCACTGTGATTAGGGACTTACTATACTTGACATAATCTGAGCTATTACCTTGAATGACCATGTTGGTGTTTGAATCTTGTAGTGTTTAGATGGTTGGCGATAGGTCTTCTAAGGCTTCGAGAGGTGGAGGTCGGAGTTGACGTGGTGTTAGAATATAAACCGTATGACACGAGGAGCAGGGCTAAGACTGCTGAGATGGCTCCTGAAGAGCCAGAGCTTTATCACCAGGACGGTGAGGACGAGAGTGCTAATCTGAGAGCCTTAATGAAGGAGGCGGTGGTTGAGGAGGTTCATCAGGTCATGCAGACGATTCTGCCGACTGTACTGACCGAGGTTATACGTGCTGTGAGAGAGGATGAAAAGAAAGAGAATGAGGAGAGGGGGAGGACCGTTGGGAGAGGTTCTGGCAAAGGGGAGCAACCAGTGACTGATATGGTTGTCTCCAGTGATGATGAGGAGGAGGAAGCGATGCAGGAAACCGCCTAGGGGTGTAGCTATGGGGCATTCCAGAGATGCAAGCCCCCAACTTTTGATGGGAATGGAAGTGCTACTGCTGCTCATCGTTGGGTGAGGGAGATGGAGGCGGTACTGGATATTAGCGAGTGTCGCAAGGATCAGCAGGTGAAGTTCGCTACCCACTCATTTGTGGATTCAGCCTTGTGCTGGTGGGACAACCTTGTCCAAGCCGAGGGTACCAGAGCAATCGGGAGGATAAGATGGAATGAGCTGAAAAGGTTGGTAATTGAGGAGTTTTGCCCTCATAGAGAGCTTGACAAAGTTGAGAGAGAGTTCCTGTAGTTGGAGGCGGGAACGATGACTCACCAACAATATACAATGAAGTTCAACGAGATGGCAAGGCTGGTGCCAGATCAGGTGACGCCTGTGTCACGAAAGATCAAGAGGTACATTCAAGGTCTGCCGGCAGATATCCGCAGACATCTGATCACTGCCCGGCCAGGTACGTTTAGGTCGGTGGTCGATCTAGCGGGGAGACTGTATGACGGACAAGAGACAGTGGCGATAGTGGATATAGAGAAGGAGCGGGGCTATGTTAGGAATGGGAATAGAAGGCGGGATAACGATGGTGGATTTGTGGCTGGAGGTAAGACGTTGAGGGTCGAGGATCGGAGGATGGTAACAGGGAGGGAAGAAGCATGCAAGAAGTGTGGTAGAGGCCACGAGGGGGAGTGCAAGTGGGGACTGAACATCTGCTTCCAATGTGGGAAAGAGGGCCACAGGGCGAGGGAATGCCACCTGGCTAAATGTTACGACTGTGGCGAGACTGGACACATGTGCAGAGACTGTAAGAAGTCAAGGGCAGGAAGCTCCGGTGCAAGGAAGGGGAGCAAAGGATGAAGGTCAGAGCATTCGCTATGATTGGGAGGTGGCTAGATCGGACTTTGACGTGACGTCAGGTATGTTTCTAGTAAATTAAATTATGCATCTGTGTTTTGATTTTCATACTAGTAGTAGTTTCATTCCTGCTTCCTTCTATGATAAGTTGCACGTTAGGAGTAGGAAGGTCGGTGAGCCCTTCGTTGTAGAAATTGCTATTGGTAAGTCCACTAGGTTGCCTGATGCCCTAGAGGATTATGCGATAGAATTAGAAGAGAACGTGTTTCCTGCTAGACTGTTTAGGACGAACGTAGGTAGATTGATACGTGCCTTGGGTAGAATTGGCTAGTAGCCTATGAGGCAAACACCGAATATTGCAAGAAGGTGGTTTGATCAACCGTGCCCGATAAGAGTTCGGGGCCGACCTACGGCAATGGAGTAATGATGCAGGCCTCGTCTTGGAGAGGGGATCATCCGATTCAGAAAGCAAGGAAAGCTAATACCGAGGTATATAGGGTCATTCCGAATCGTTGCTCAGGTAGGAGAAGTGGCCTATCGACCGGAGCTACCCGATGAGTTTGGAAGTAACGGTGATGAGATCCTTGTCACGTACCCCGGTACTGTGTCAGTCTTCGGACATGAGTCGGGGTTTTGTTTACAGGCCCCGGCATAGTATTAGTCTTAGGACAAGAGTCGGGGGTATTGCATGAGATAAGATGGCATGTGAAGGAGATGAGATCCTTTTCGCGTACCCCGGTACTGTGTCAGTCTTAGCACATGAGTTGGGGGTTTGTTTACAGGCCCCGGCATAGTATCAGTCTTCGGATATAAGTCGGGGGTATTGCATGAGACAGGATGGCATGTGATGGATATGAGGTCTTGTTGCTCGCCCCGATACTATGTCAGTCCTCAGACATGAGTCGGGGGTTTGTTTACAGGCCCCGGTACAGTATCAGTCTTCGGACATAAGTCGGGGTTGTTGCATACGAGATGGGATCCTTGTCGCATACCCCGGTACTGTGTCAGTCTTCGGACATGAGTCGGGGGTTTGTTTACAGGCCCCGGCACAGTATCAGTCTTCGGACATGAGTCGGGGGTATTGCATGAGGCAGGATTCGTATGATAGTAAGTATGTATTGTTTGATGATAAACTATGACGAAGATAACTAATTATTGTCAATGTGTACGTATGATGTGTGATCGTGATCGAAAGTAAAAGGTTATGTTTTAACGAAAGTAAAGTATTTTATTTATAAAACTAGAACTCACTCAGTGTCGCTGAATTTTTGTATGCATAGTAGTTGGCAGGTATTTTGTTGATGCTGAGGAGGTGCCGGCATGGATGCATAAGCTACTGGGATGTTTTGAGGCTGCATCCACATTTTTATATGATGTTGTATTTCGAAATATAAACGAACGATGTAACGAAATGATATGTTTTAAATTATTAATGAAAGTTTTAAATTCCGCTGCAAAAGTATATATGTTTTAAATATTTTATGCGATAACGGTCCAGCTGTAAGCGTCCTGGGAACGGGGCCTTACATCTTTGCAAAACCCTAGAATCAAGAATCCTTAACCAAGATCTATGTGCGCATGATATTCCCAAAATTTTCATTCGATCTAAACTACCATGTATGCTTAATCGGAAATCTAGCAAAGAACTACTAAAATTAAGTTAAAAATCTTACCTTGATCAAAGTTCTTGAGTTTTCTCTCTCTAGCAACCTTTCTTTCTTCTATACAATTAAGGAAAGCTTGGGGATTAAGGCATCCATTGGGGGCTTTAGTGATATTTATAGCAATCTTTTTAGGGTAAAACCACAATTAGTTGACACATATAACCCATAACTAAACTAAATGCTGAAACCTTTTTATTTTTCTTTTTAGCAAAAAAAAAGTTTTTAGGTGTTACACCCGTATTTCAAAGAATCTTCCGACGACAATTATACCTACACCAACAAATACTCCATTCGACAATGCTACTACGCTACTCAACTTGTAGCAATGGAGGCTATTTAAAGTGGTTTGATGAATTGTCCACCTCAATATGAATCAAGTGGTGTAGGCCTAAGTTGTGTAAGTGTAATATTTAAATGGGTCTTGACCGCAACACACACGTATAGCAATCAAGACGTTCCTTTTGACATGAGATGCTTGTGCAAGACTCGAGGTTGAGTATTTTCTCAACCTGAGAGTATGATGGTGGCGCATCTACAAGTTTAAATTTAAATATGTGTTTCTTTTATTATATTTTTAGTTTGCTTATTTAGCTTATCTTTTACTAGTTTATCATTATTTTATAGGTGCTAAAATCTAGCATAGATATTATAGCTTGGTGACTGTTTATTTTAGTTATTGATTGAGTTTGAATATAAAAACATTATTTCTAGAACCTTTGATTGATGTATCGTCATTGATATTATTAGAACTTTGTGTCATTTGATTGTTTCCGTAACAACATCACAATATAATTCTGGTTTGTAGATTTTTTTAAATATCTTTAATAGAATTTAATTTAAAATTGTTATACGTTATTCGATTCTCTAAATGGGTTCCTACAGATCTGAATGGTCTCTAGTTTGATTACCATTCTGGTTTTCAAAAGATTGTATTTAATTGCAACACACAAGTTTTCATCCAACTGAAGTAAATAAAAGTATTTAGTGAATTTGACTTTATATTGTTTGTTTTAAGTTTTTATCCAAACTAGCAGGACTCCGCCCACGCTTCGCCGCAGGTTTAAATCGATTTTAACATAACCTCACGATATAATTCTAGATTGTATGACTCAAAAATGGTGGCTCGTTGTGGCTGCCAACACTAGTTTACCACGCTAAAACAACGCACACAATATTCATTTGTTCATCACCATCTCCCACTAATCGTTGATATTCAAGTGGCGAAAAAGACAACTTCTGTCACACCCCGAAAATCGCAGCGGAATGTCAAGTGGCATGGTGTTAACGGAAGTTGGAATTATTCCAACGGTCATAGTCAAACGTTAATATTTAATAAGTTGACTACGATTTTGCAGGCTTTTTCATGTCAAAGTTTAAACAACATGAAATTCAAACTTAATTACAACAACTTGTTTGGTTTAAGAAAGGTCAAGTTTCGTTATTAAAATCTTAAGCAGTAGTCAACCCAAAACGTTTGGCCCTACAAAACACATTTCCATTATTTCCAATGGAGCGTACCTACGACCCTGAAAAGCATGAAAATACTGGTCAACATAAAGTTGGTGAGCATTCGGGTTTTATAATTTATAAACATTTGGTTTTCCAGGAAAAATGATATGATGTAGTGAGATATAATATACTCAACATAGACTACCTAGGTACTATGATTAATTCAGGTCATAAGTCTATAATCAAGCCAAGAAACACGTCGTTGCCCCACAACAGTCCAAACATATAAACTCCATCGCTACAACCTGACCAGCGTGACTAGTCGCGAGAACGGACCCTTCTAACCCGATAGATCTGCCATATAGTCTGCGGCCTCCCCGAGGTTAATGATTATGTGGGGACTTAGGGATCAACAGTAAACACCAATACCATTGACCCAACTTATACCTTCATAACATATATTAATCTCGTTTTACCCATCTATATAAAAATAATAATTAATCAATCATGCTTTTTCCCCAAAACAGTTTAAATAAAACAATATTTAAATGGGGCCGAAAAACTCACATTCGTATGCGGTCAAATATGAGATCAAAAACGTCTTGTACCGATCTATCCTAAACGTGAATGACTAAAGTTTAACAATCGAAAAGCATGTTTATAAGAATGCTGTTTAGCCAACTTATTCGACCTTTAATGGTAAAAACATTTTTAAATCTCTTACAAAAGGTTTTAAAAAAATCGTGGATATTTTATAAGACTTTATTATTTACTAAATATTTCACTTAAATGAAATGAGACTTAATATATTTATCTTATCGGCTAATAATAATAACCTTCAACATAACGCTTAATTAGTTAGGTATCTAGCAATATTACTAGTTCAATCTTACTTCAACTTTTATTTTCTTTATTATTATATTTTCTCAACCTAATGACTTATGTTGTGATTTACTCGAGACTTTCACGGACTCTTTATAAATAATTATTTTTAGTATTTCTATTCCAACGGAATCTTTATTTTTTCTTATAAAAATAAGTCAAAGTTAACAAAATTATTTAATTTATGAATGTATATTTTTTTATAGGGTTGACATTATTTTTACGTAAATTTTACGAATACATCGACCGACTTTTAAAACCCCTCAACTTAAGTTATATTTATTTTACAAATCGTAAATTACCCGAAAAATATATTATTTTTCAGTTTTACCCGAATTTATTTTAAAAGTCTTGGAGTCTCAAACGTCATTTTAGTCAAGTTAATTTGTCACAACATTCCGTTGGTCTTAGGTATGGTTTTAAAGTCCTTTACCCATTTTTGTCAATCGAATTCTTCGTTGAAGTTTTCCTAACGTGTTTTGATTATTGTGTTAATATTTCAATTTAGTCGTTTTTTTCTAAAAATGTCAAAGCCAACAACATCATCCATTTTTCATAGCCTAATCATCTTTCTATTTTGTCCAACAATCCTCATTCATCCAAAGGTTCCTCTTACGACATTATGTCCAACATTTTTCATTCATTCAAAATTCTAACTAATCATTCTTATGAGATATGTTAAACTAATCTTTCCATCTACACATTCAACATACATACGCAACATATACATACATCTATACACATTCTTATAAACCCAAATCATACAAATAACAAGATTTCATCAATCTAAAACTATTTCAACATATATTTTCAGATTATAAACTCATTTCATAACCCATTTTTCATCAAAACATCACTTTCATGAACATCAAAGTGGGTGAACTAGGGTTCATCAAGATCTTCATCTTGATCACCCATGCATGAAAAGATAAAGACGATCTAACCCATAATGAGTATACCTTGAACCTAAACCAACAATCTCCAATGCTAGCACGAAGTTTCTAACACCCGATTATGCCTACAAGCTCTTAACAATGAACCTACTTGAAACTCTCTTGTTCTTGACTCGAATAGAAGAAGATGAAGGTTCCTTATGGTGGTGGTGGTGTGATTTCAAAAAAAAAGGTATTGGTGGTGATGCTCGCGGTGGCCGAAGGGGTGGGGGTTGGGTGTTCGCAGGTGGTGGGGTGACGGGTGCGGGTGGCGGAGGTGGCTTCGGTGGTGAATGGCGGCTGCGGTTGGTGGTGGTAGACGGCGGTGCAACGGCGGTTGTTGGCTGTGGTGGTCTTCAGTGGTGGAGTGGGTGGCGGATGGTGGTGGTGTGACCAATGGGGAGAAGAAGAAGGGAAGGGAGTAGGGGAAGTGGAAGAGTTTGTGTGTGGAGTGTGTAGAGTGTGAAGATGGTTAAGAAGACTGTTTATAATGATGTGTAGGTGGATGAGTTGTCTTCCATGCATATTCCACTTATTATTATTATTATTATTTTATTAGTTTTACTATTATTATTATATTATTATTATTTATTTTTTTAAACGGTTAACTGATAACGAGGTTTGCTAGAAACGTTGATATAGGTTTCAGGCAATCAAACGCGATAGATAATAATAAATAAATTTATTATTAGACTGGGTTGTACAGAAGTTGATCTGATTTTGACCGGGTGCACAGTCTCCCCTTATTTAAGAAATTTCATCCCGAAATTTACGTTGTTGAATCTGTGTTAGGCTCGGATTTAAACAGGTGGGGATACTCTTGTTGCATTTGGTCATGTCGTTCCCACGTAAATTTAGGCCCTCTCTTAGAATTCCATCTAACTTTAGCCAATTTAATCTGACTTCTTCTAAGTTTTTGAATTTTCCAATCCAGAACTTCTATAGGTTCTTTGATAAATTGAAGTTTATTGTCGATACAAACTTCGTCTGGTGGAATAATTAGTGATTCATCTGACATACATTTCTTAAGATTGGATACGTGGAATACGTTATGCTCATTCCCAAGTTCACTTGGTATATTAAGATGGTATGCAACTGGTCCAATTCGTTTTACATTCTCAAATGGTCTAATGAATCGAGGATTAAGCTTTCCACGTTTACCAAATCTCACAATACCCTTCCACGGAGATACTTCAGAAATACTCTGTCACCAACTTGAAATTCCAATGGTTTTCTCCGAGTATATGCGCAACTCTTTTGTCTGCTTCTTGCAGCTTCGAGTCTCTTTCTGATCTGACTAATCTTGTCAGTCATCTCTTGAATGATCTCTGGTCCTGTTAATTGGCTTTCACCGATATCTGCCTAACACAGAGGTGAACGACAATTTCTTCCATACAGTGCTTCAAATGGAACAACTTTAATACTAGTGTGATAACTATTATTATATGAGAACTCAGCTAATGGTAGATGAGTCTCCCAATTCCCACCAAAATCTATTACACATGCTCTCAACAAATCCTCCAATGTCTGAATGGTCCTTTCACTTTTACCGTCTATTTGTGGATGATACGCTGTACTTATGTCTAACCGAGTACCCATGGCTTCATGCAAAGACTGCCAATATCTTGAGGTGAATCGACTATCTCTATCAGAAATAATCGAGATTGGTAAGTCGTGGCGAGATACCACCTCTTTGATGTATAAGTCGGCCAGCTTGTTCATACTATACGCTTCTTTCATGGGTAGGAAATGTGCTGATTTTGTCAATCGATTGACTATTACCCAAATCATGTCGTAACCAATTGATGTTCGAGGTAGTTTTGTCATAAAATCCATAGCAATGCACTCCCATTTCCATTTTGGGATCACAGGTTCTTGTAGGAGTCCAGACGGTTTCTGGTATTCCGCCTTCACCTTGGAACAAGTCATACATTTCTTCACATATGAAGCTATATCACCTTTCATATTAGGCCACCAGTAAAATTCTTTTACATCATGATACATTTTGTTGGATCCTAGGTGAATTGAATATCTTGACCTATACTCGGTACCTTGCAGTACCTTGGAACCCATACTCGGTTAGCAAAATGCATCACATATGAATTGAATATCATGAATTGAATTCTTTTACTCCTCATCTAGAATCATGATACATTTGTTCACATATGAATTGAATTCTTTTACTCCTCATCTAGAATCATTCTATGCAAGTCTCCGTACCTTGGAACCGATACTCGGTTAGCAAAATGCATCAAGTTATCGGAATCAGGTATCAACCCTCTGATCATTCCTTGCAGGCCTTCGTTCTCCAAAATTTTTTTCCTTTAGTGCTTCAAACTGAATGTCACGAATCTGAGTAATAAGATTCGAGTGTATGGTTAATTCTAACGCTCGCACTCCAGGGGTTTTTCTCTTTCTTTTCTGCTGAGAGCGTCTGCAACAAAGTTGGCTTTGCCTGGGTGATATCTAAAATCACAATCATAATCGTTTAATAACTCAACCCAACATCAATGTCTCATATTTAAATCCTTCTGATTAAAGATATGTTGTAGACACTTGTGATCGGTGTACACAACACACTTGATTCCATAGAGATAATGTCTCCAAATTTTCAGAGCGAAAACCACCGCTCCTAATTCTAGATCATGGGTAGTGTAATTCTTTTCATGCACTTTTAATTGTCTTGATGCATAGGCAATCACTTTATCTATCTGCATTAATACACATCCAAAACCTGATTGGGATGCATCACAATACACTACAAATCCATCGGTTCCATCAGGTAACGACAATATGGGTGCACTACATAGTTTTCGTTTCAACAATTGAAATGCTTCTTCTTGATCGACACTCCACTTGTAGTTTCTATCTTTACGAGTTAATAGGGTCAATGGTTGTGCTATTTTTGAAAAATTCTCAATAAATCTACGATAGTAACCGGCTAACCTTAAAATTATCGCACTTCTGTTGGAGACTTGGCTGCTTCCCAATTTTTGATTGCTTCGATCTTAGCCGGATCAACGTGGATACCCTTTTTGTTAATAACATGTCCAAGGAATCGAACTTCTCGGAGCCAAAACTCACACTTGGAAAATTTTGCATACAACTTCTCTTTCCTTAAAACGCTTAAAATGAGTCAAAGATGATGCTCATGTTCTTCCTTGGACTGTGAATATTTTAGAATATCATCGATAAATACTATCACAAACTTATCCAAGTAGGGTTTGCAGACCCTATTCATGAGATCCATGAACACATGAATAGGATCAACGTGAGATCTAAGTAGACTTGGCTGCTTCCCAATTTTTGATTGCTTCGATCTTAGCCGGATCAACGTGGATACCCTTTTTGTTAATAACATGTCCAAGGAATCGAACTTCTCGTAGCCAAAACTCACACTTGGAAAATTTTGCATACAACTTCTCTTTCCTTAAAACGCTTAAAATGAGTCAAAGATGATGCTCATGTTCTTCCTTGGACTGTGAATATTTTAGAATATCATCAATAAATACTATCACAAACTTATCCAAGTAGGGTTTGCAGACCCTATTCATGAGATCCATGAACACAGCAGGTGCGTTGGTTAGACCAAACGGAATTACCAGAAACTCATAATGACCATAGCGTGTTCTAAAGGCTATTTTCAGGACATCTTCCTCTGCTATTAGCAACTGATGGTAGCCGGATAGCAAATCGATTTTTGAGTAGTAGCTGGATCCTTGCAGCTGATCGAACAGATCATCGATTCTTGGTAATGGGTACCGATTCTTATTGGTAAGTTTATTTAATTCTCGGTAATCAATACACATTCTAAATGATCCGTCCTTCTTTTTAACAAATAGAACCGGTGCTCCCCAAGGAGAAGAACTTGGTCGGATAAATCCTTTGTCTAATAACTCTTGCAGTTGTTTCGACAATTCTTGCATCTCAGAAGGTGCTAACCGATACAGCGATCGAGCTACAGGTGCAGCTCCGGGCACTAGATCAATTTGAAACTTAATCTGCCTTTATGGAGGTAAACCCGGTAAGTCTTCAGGAAATACTTCTGGGTACTCTCGCACAATCGGAATATCTTTAACTTTCCGTTCCTCATTCTTGATGTCAACAGCTTTTACTAGGAAAGCCGGATATCCTTCACTTAAGTATCCATAAGCTTTCATAACATTAATAATCTTTAAGGACGGCTTTCCTTTGTCTCCTTGGATAATTAAAACTCCACTGTTGAGTGTTGGTAAGCATATAATCTTCTCGTAGCATACTACTTCAGCATGGTTCCGAGAAAGCCAATCCATTCTGATGACTACATCGAAACTTCCAAGCTTGACAGGTAACAAATCGATGCTAAAGAGACGATCATTAAGTTGTATAGTGCAATTCTTAATTACTTCACTAGATTCCATTTTCTTCCCGTTAGCTAGTTCAATGATGTATTTCTTATTTAGTTTACAAGGTTTTATACCCAATATTGGCTTAAATTCTTTTGACATAAGACTTAAATCGGCACCAGTGTCAAATAAAATGGAGGCATACTGATTATTAACAAGAAACGTACCGTTAAACACTGACGGCTCCTGACACGCATCTCTGGCATTCATTTCAAAGGCTCTCCCTCTGGCCTTAGGCCCATTCAACTTCGGACAATCCCTCTTGAAATGTCCTACGACGCCACATTCAAAGCAGGCACGATCATTCCTTGTTGCTTTA
The DNA here is from genome assembly GCA_025506505.1 of Flaveria sonorensis. Lineage (NCBI taxonomy): Eukaryota > Viridiplantae > Streptophyta > Magnoliopsida > Asterales > Asteraceae > Flaveria > Flaveria sonorensis. Next base: position 21,634 of record JACCIY010001105.1, on the reverse strand, counting down.
ACATCAGGCTTAGTTTGGCAATTTTGACCTAGGTGTCCAAATTTATGACAACGAGTGTAAACTTTACATTCACCACTGTGAAAATATCCTTACTTGTTACATTTCCCTTGAAATTCTTTGTTTATCCTGCTATTGCCCGAAGTCGCAACATAAGCCCGTTAAGACCCTTAACTGAAACCTTTCTTGTTGTTCACTTGCTTCTTGGAACTTCCAAACCACTTTCTTTTCCTATCGAATGATCTTCTCTCCATCTTGAAAGCCTTCCTTTCAACTACCATTACTCCTTTTCCATAATCGTCTTTCTTGATTAGCGTTCCACTACGTATTGCATCATCACTCAAGGAGTGTGCAATTGCTATAGCACTCTGAATAGTGGTAGGGTTTGAGGCTGCAACATTGCTTCTTATCTGGGGTGCCAATCCCCAAATATACCTCTCGATTCAAACATATTCAGGTGTAACCATTCATGGCACCAGTCTGGCAAGATCGTTAAACCTAGAAGTGTAGGCTCGGATCTCGTAGGCTCGGCTCTCGGCACCATTCATTGTGAGGTTCCAAAATTCTGTCTCAATTTTCTGTAATTCATTTCGAGGGCAATACTCATGAAGCAACATCTCCTTCAGTTGTTCTCAAGTGAGTTCATAAGCGTTTGCATCCCCTAACATTTGGCGTTGAGAGTTCCACCAAGACAATGCTGCATCTTGGAAGGAACAGGTTGCGTACTTGACCTTCTGATCATCAGAGCAGTTACTTATGGCTATAATAGTCTCCATTTTCTCAATCCATCAAACAATGTCTAGTGGTCCTTCAGCACCAGTAAAAGTTCTTGGATTACACCCTTGGAATGTCTTATACGAGCATCCTTGAAGTTGTCCGCCTGATGATATGCCTGGGTTTCCGTTCATACCAGAACCATTGTTTGCACCAACACCAGAACCTATATTGGAGCCGTTTCCCATTCCATTACCAGCAATTCCATGTCCTCCTCTTGGTCCGGCAGCTACGTTAGCATCATGTTGTTCCAGGGCTGATTTGACATGTTGGGCTATTAACTGGGCTAATTCTTCGGCGGTAGTTGGTAAATTAGTGTGTCCGCTTGATGACGTATTTCGCGTTCTAGGTGGCATGTTTTAAATTCTGCTATACAGGTAGGGAAAGAAGGGTTTAGTTATCGTATGATGTTCGTAACTTATTATAGTTGAATATTTCGTTAGACCAAGTCACACACATATCAACATTTTCATAATCCAATAATCATAATTTTATAATATCATAATAGAACCAAAATGACACGTTGTTCATTCCTACATTAAGTACCCATAATTCATGAGATAGATCAATCACCAAAAGATATTTAGTATAGCAACCTACACAATTACAATTACAGAACAAGTTTTCCTTCTAGACCAAAATATTCAAGCACCCCGTACCCATCATCTATCCTAGGAACAGTGCTCCACTACCAATATGCAACAGGTATGATATCATCATCATACAGAATATGGCCACTACCATGGCAGTCTCCACTCGCTCACCCATCTGGATTGCCTGCTGCTGGGCCATTACCATCGCTGCCTCAGCAGCATCAGCTCTTTGCTCCGCCATGGTCAGTCTGTTCCTAGTCTCTAAAAGACTAGCCTCCAGATCTGATACTCGAAAGTGAATCTAACTCAAAGCACTGTCATCCAGTAACTTCTCCTCCTCGATCATCATCATCCTCCCATCTAAAGCCTGGCCCACTTCATCCTGAACCCTCAGTTTCTTCCTCATCACAAGTAGCTCCTTCTCATAGCGAATGCATTGAGCTGGCAAGGTAGCCATCACGCGCTCAATAGACTCACCATTAATTGTAATTCCATAAGGAGTGGTAGATGACTCTCCCACTTCAAAAGGTGGAAGGAATGCCATCTCTCGAGGCCCATCCTCGCATAGCGTCCATGATCCATCCCCACTACTCATTGAGCAGTCTGGCCCATTTGAGCGCAGGTGCTCCATCCTCATAAACATCATCATCATCACTCTCCTTGACTCCCTCTGCTTCCTTCGCTTGTACACCAACCGAATTTTTGGTGGATGCTGCATGGAAGGGATAGGTGCAACGGGAGTCACCGCCCTCGGAACCTCACTCTCCTGAGCCAAACCAACTGGCTCCATAGTATTTCTCATCTCCTCACCTGACTCATCATCACCTTGAGCCTGACCCTCAAGCTCATCATCAGTCTGAGCCTTAGGAATCGGCTCAAGAGCAGCTGCAACTGGTGCGGGATCCTCATCGTCGGACTTAGATATCCAACCGTTTCCCGAGTCCCCCATGCCCGGGTAAAAGGTAGCCGCAAATGAAGGCTAAGAAGGGTGATACCAAGGCATAGTGGATACGGGTAATGATGGACCCTCGGTACTGCTGCTAATGTCTGTATATCCTCCCTGTTCACCTGATTAGACATCTACAGAAGAGTATTACACCTGTACTTATTAATCTAACATAATACACTAACTTATTCTGAATCAAACAATAAACAAGGTCATAGTATCAGTTATTTATGTCAACACTACACCTCTACCTAGCGTAACACTCGGGAGATGGAAATGTCTTTGGAATCATGAAAACTTTTAAAGGTTATAGTCTAGATTTTTCTCTTCTTAGAAAATTTTTCTAGTTCACTATAACCATTGGCTCTGATACCAACTTTTGTCACACCCCGAAAATCGCAGCGAAAGGTCACGTGGCGTGTTGTTAACGGAAGTTGGAATTATTCCAACGGTCATAGTCAAACGTTAATATTTAATAAGTTGACTACGATTTTGCAGGCTTTTTCATGTCAAAGTTTAAACAGTATGAAATTCAAACTTAATTACAATAACTTGTTTGGTTTAAGAAACGTCAAGTTTCGTTATTAAAATCTTAAGTAGTAGTCAACCCAAAACGTTTGGCCTTCCAAAACACATTTCCATTATTTCCAACCGAGCGTACCTACGACCCTGAAAAGCATGAAAAATACTTGTCAACATAAAGTTTGTGAGCATTCGGGTTTTATAATTTATAAACATTTGGTCTTGCAGGAAAAATGATATGATGTAGCGCGATATGATATACTCAACATAGACTAGTTAGGTACTATGATTAATTCAGGTCATAAGTCCATAATCAAGCCAAGAAACACACCGTTGCCCCACAACTGTCCAAACATATAAACTCACTCGCTACAACCTGACCAGCGTGACTGGTCGCGAGAGCGGGCCCTTCTAACCCGATAGATCGACCAATATAGTCTGTGGCCTCCCCGAGGTTAATGATTATGGGGGGATTTATGACTCAACACTATACACCTATACCATTGACCCAACTTATACATTCATAACATATATTAATCTCGTTTTACCCATCGTATATAAAAATAATAATTAATCAATTATGCTTTTCCCCCAAAACAATTTAAATAAAACAATATTTAAAATGGAGCCGAAGAACTCACCTTCGTATGCGGTCAAATATCAAATCAAAAAGGTCTTGTACAGATCTATCCTAAACGTGAAAGACTAAATTTTAACAATCGAAAAGCATGTTTATAAGAATGTTGTTCACCCAACTTATTTGACCTTTAATGGTAAAAACGTTTTTAAATCTCTTACAAAAAGTTTTAAGAAAATCGTTGATATTTTGTAAGAGTTTATTATTTACTAAATATTTCACTTAAATGAAATGAGACTTAATATATTTAATTTATCAACTAATAATAATAACTTTCAACGTGACGCTTAATTAGTTAGGTATCTAGCAATATTACTAGTCCAATCTTACTTCTACTTTTATTTTTTTATTATTATATTTTCTCAACCTAATGACTTATGTTGTGATTTACTCGAGACTTTTACCGACTCTTTATAAATAATTATTTTTAATATTTTTATTCCAACGGAATCCTTATTTTTCCTTATAAAAATAAGTCAAAGTTATCAAAATTATTTTATTTATGAAATGTATATTTTTTTATAGGGTTGACATTATTTTTACGTAAATTTTACGAATACATCGACCGACTTTTAAAACCCCTCAACTTAAGTTATATTTATTTTACAAATCGTAAATTGCCCGGAAAAATATATTATTTTTCAGTTTTACACGAATTTATTTTAAAAGTCTTGGAGTCTCAAACGTCATTTTAGTCAAGTTAATTTGTCACAACGTTCCGTTGGTCTTAGGGATGGTTTTAAAGTCCTTTACCCATTTTTGTCAATCGAATTCTTCGTTGAAGTTTTCCTAACGTGTTTGGATGATTGTGTTAATATTTCAACTTAGTCGTTTTTCCTAAAAATGTCACGGCCAACAACATCATTTATTTTTCCTAGCCTAATCATCTTTCTATTTTGTCCAACAATCATCATTCATCCAAAGGTTCCTCTTACGACATTATGTCCAACATTTTTCATTCATCCAAAAATTCTAACTAATCATTCTTATGAGATATGTTAAACTAATCTTTCCATCTACACATTCAACATACATACGCAACATATACATACATGTATACACATTCTTATAAACCCAAATAATACAAATAACAAGATTTCATCAAACTAAAACTATTTCAACATATATTTTCAGATTATAAACTCATTTCAAAACCCATTTTTCAACAAAACATCAACTTTCATGAACATCAAAGTGGGTGAACTAGGGTTCATCAAGATCTTCATCTTGATCTCCCATGCATGAAAAGATAAAGACGATCTAACCCATAATGAGTATACCTTGAGCCTAAACCAACAATCTCCAATGCTAGCACGGAGTTTTTAACACCCGATTACGCCTCCAAGCTCTTAACAATGAACCAACTTGAAACTCTCTCATTCTTGATTTCGAATAGAAGAAGATAAAGGTTCCTTATGGTGGTGGTGGTGTGATTTAAAAAAAAAGGTATTGGTGGTGATGCTCGCGGTGGCCGAAGCGGTGGGGGTTAGGTGTTCGCAGGTGGTGGGGTGACGGGTGCGGGTGGCGGAGGTGGCTTTGGTGGTGAATGGCGGCTGTGGTTGGTGGTGGTAGACAACAGTGCAGTGGTGGTTGTTGGCTGTGGTGGTCTCAGTGGTGGAGTGGGTGGCGGATGGTGGTGGTGTGATCGATGGGGAGAAGAAGAAGGGGAAGGGAGTAGGGAAAGTGGAAGAGTTTGTGTGTGGAGTGTGTAGAGTGTGAAGATGGTTAAGAAGAGTGTTTATAATGATGTGTAGGTGGATGAGTTGTCTTCCATGCATAATTCCACTTATTATTATTATTAGTTTTACTATTATTATTAATATTATTATTATTTTTTTTAATGGTTAACTGACCAACGAGGTTTGCTAGAAACGTTGATCTACGTTTCAGGCAATCAAACATGATAGATAATAATAAATAAATTTATTATTAGACTGGGTTGTACAGAAGTTGACCTGATTTTGACCGGGTGTCACAACTTCATTGTGTTAAAATAGTCCTATAGGCGACATGATAAACTGTTACCGATTAGAAAACAACAAAATCGAGGTTTATAGAAAACAGGGTAAACATCATAACCATGAAAACCAAAATCAGGCCATTGCAACCTAGAAACGACGAAGTTGAAACAATTTGCGTATAATATCCAACAACACATTCAGAATCAGGGTTTGAGACTCACATGTATGTATACACATCATCCTTCAAACATAACATTAAACAATAGTGTAAGGCCCCGTTCCCGGAGACATCATAGTTGGACACTCACAGCATTTTTCATATAAAATAAATACATATATAAAAATATCGCAGCGGATTAATTTATCAAAAACCTTTCATGCATTACTATTGATGTTGCCAAATAATACATCATTGTAGTTTTAAAAGTTACAAAAAAAAATCATTCAGTTGTATTACAAAATAACAATATCATTAAGAACGAATAGATGCCAGTCTTTGCCTGCCATGTAGCCTCACCCGCGTGCCATCCCCAGCAACAAGTTACCTGCCAACTGAAAACGCATAAAAGTCAGCGTTGCTGAGTGAGTTCTAGTTTTATAAATAAAATACTTTACTTTTACCTAAAAACACTTTCTTTACTTTCGTACGTGATCACACATCATACATATAACTAGATAAAACTCTTTATTATCTTTCATTATCATTCATTTTCGCACTTTCTTTCATCATTATCTTTCACTTTATCTGGACCTGTCATATGCTATGCCCTATCATTATGCACGAAGTAACTACCTCTTGGGGTCAAGCGACAAGGATCCCGTTTTCGCATGTCTCGATCAGTCACAAAGACTGACCCTCCTGTGTGTGAACCCTCATGGGTTAGCCAAAACGCACGTTATATAACACACAGTTGAGCTAACAACTCTCAATGAGTTGTGAACCTCCTTAAACATTTTGCTTACAAGACTTTCATTCATTCCTTATGTTCCACTTTTTATTATCATTAATCTTTCGCTTCGTTTATGATAATACTTTACGTATACGAGCATAAACACACCACGTAAAGTCACGTAATAATACGTAATATGGAACATAACAACAGGCCACAAACATGAAAAACACCAACAAACATAACCATCAAAACATCCCAGGGCTTAATCATAAATTTCAATTTTTCCCAAAATTTCAGAAAATTTTCTAAGGCATTTAGGCGCATGAGCACTATGCAGGCGCAGGAGTACTATGCAGGCGCACGGGCACTTTAGGCGCATGAGGACACTAAGGCGCATGAGGAAACCTAGGCACATAAGCACTGTTTGGGCGCATGATCAACACTTAAGCAAAATTTTAGGCGCATGGGGTACTATTTGGGCGCATGATCAACACTTAGGCGCAAGGACAAAATTCCAGGCGAATGGCCACTATGTTGGGAGCATGGGCAGTTGATAATTCAAACTTACATTATTTTTTAGACCCAAACATCATTTTAACATGTTCCTAACCTAATTCTAACATGCCAAACACCTAAATCAAGCATATAAACACGAAACACAACAAATCATACACAAACATACATTCTCCCGTATAAACAGAGTATAAACATATGGTTAAACATGCTGAATAAATAAAAAGTTATTTACATGCATTTTCAGCCCCAAAACAAGTATAAAACTAAAAAACCGGGGACCTAGAACTCACCTGCAGTAGCTTTCGAGCAAAACTCCTCCAAACTCGGAAGCACTAGGAGTTCAAACACCTAAACACACCAAAAACGCAGAACCGAACACAAAGAACACATAAGAATCGGTCCCGAAGCTGAAAACTCAGTTGAAGCCGAACAAAAAAGCAAGAAAACACTCACCTTTCGAAGCTTTCTCTCACTAGAAACAATGAAGCTCTATGTTTCTTCTTCTTTTCGCAGCCGAGCAGTAGGTGAACCAAGTAGTGGGCGGCCATGCTCTTTTAAACATAAAATAATAAAGTTTTGTCCTTTACGTAACTTTAGCCCCTCCACTTTGATAATTCACCTTTCTTTCTTTACACTTTCTTTCCTTTTTGTCTTTAATAAATTTTGGGTGTTACAAGTCCACCCCCCTTATAGAGGTTTGTTGGGTTCAACAATTGAATAAACTGATGTTTACCAAAATGATAATCATAGCCGAATGAAGATCTCGTTGTACAAGTTCAGAGACCAAGTTGATAAGTAGAAGAAAACAAATACAAGACAAATTCAACATCAAGACAAGAAGAAAAGTCAAAATTAGATCTTGATGTAATAATAGTATAAATAGAACCACTAGTGCATTTCTGCATGTATGGTTTTTGTGTGGTTCATGTGTGTGTGTATCTGATGGTGTAAATCACCACCCAAGGAGAATTCCTCCTTTGGGTGGGTTTGATTCCATCATTTGCTTATGATTCTCGTTGTACATCAATGAAATCATAACATTATTATCATCATTCTCTTTGTTCTCTGATTCACAGACCTTCATCCATCTTAATTTGAATTTTCAGATCTGAAAATGATGAATCCTAAGATCCAGGCTCACTGAATCTGAAAATTTTAATTTAGCAAAATGGTATCAGAGCTGTTGGTTGCTGGGTTCATGTATTTTTCAGATCTGATTTCATCCTTAGCGATGTTTAGAACAAAGAAGAAAATCAGAAAAAATAAAGAACAAAGTCTCTGTTTATTTAAATCCTCACCTGTTCATCAGCAAAATCAACAAAAATCAAGAAATCTGTTCAAATATGGTACGATTTGAAGATGATAAAACATTCAACAGATTATCACTTCAAAATTCGATGCAATTGAATCAGATCCAAATCAAATACAAGAAGAACATGCGATCGAACCTGCTGCACTTCGAAGAAAATCAACAAATCAATGTGTTTGCAAGAATTAGATCAATCTTTCACAAATCCAAACCAATTTACATGCTTTCGAAGATGATTCATGAATCATTCTACAAGAAATTGAATCTGATTCAGATTGAAGCTCGAATTGGGACGTTCAGATAAGAGAAAAAGAACTCACATTTGGTTAAGTGTCAAATGCAGATGACATGTTACACATCCGTATTTCTTCAATAAATGTGGATGTGTATTCAACCAATGCGGATGTTCATTTCCTCTAAATGAACAAATGGGATGACAAGCAAAACATCCACATTTCTTTGAAGAAATGCGGATGTATTACAAAAGAAATGCGGATATGGAACTTCAAATGCGGATGTATGATCAACTAATGCGGATGTGAAGAACAATGTTGATGTGTTAAGCAACTAATGCAGTTGTGATAACATCCAATGCGGATGTTTAAGCAACTAACGCGGTTGTGATGACATCCAATGCAAATGTTTGAGCAACTAATGCGGATGTGTTGCCACAAATGCGGATGTTGTCACAAATGCAAATGTGTTGTCACAAATAGGGATGAGTTAGCATGAAGTACGGATGTTTTGTCATGAAATGCGGATGAACAAAGATGTAGATTCACATCATTAAACAAATGCGGATGTACCACTCATCTAATGCGAACGAGTTAACAATCCACTCAACAACCAGTGAATTCAAATGCAATTCATCCAACAACACAAACAATGAACAGATGATGAACAGATAGCAACAACATACAAGAAAAGAAAGAAACTAAATGAATGCCGATGATTGCAACCAACAGGCACATCCATTTTGAGCATTCAAAAGAAATGAAGAAATCAACTTTGGTCATATAATCACTGATTCATTCAGGGATTTGTACAACTGTCAGAAACTCATTCTGAAATACTTGGAACCATCTATTATCAAGCTATTACAGAGATTCAAAGAGTGGAAGTGTTTTCAAGATTGATTTATGTTCCTGATGCTATTTATTGAAGTTCAAAGCCTCATCATATGCCTAATACATTCTAATCCTTTGAGTGTGATATGAACTGTAATCCAAAAGTGATACGACCCATATCCAATGCGCTAAGTATTCTCAAAGAGATTCTATCCTTTGTCAGAAATATATTAGGAGAAGCTTAATCTGAGGGGGAGAACTACAGTGAACTATGTCAGAACATCAATTGATAAAGAAGACATATGACAGAGAAGATCTTCAAAGTTAAAGTTTGGCAAGTATCAGTTTAGGGGGAGTATTGTTGGGTCCAACAATTGAATAAATTGAAGCTTACCAGAATGATAATCAGAGCCGACTAAAGATCTCATTATACAATTCAGAGACCAAGTTGATAAATAGAAGAAAACAAATACAAGACAAAGTCAACATCAAGACAAGAAGAAAAGTCAAAATTAGGTCTTGATGAAATAATAGTATAAATAGACCCACTAGTGCATTTTTGCATGTGTGGTTTTTGTGTGGTTCATGTGTATTAGTATCTGATGGTGTAAATCACCACCCAAGGAGAATTCCTCCTTTGGGTGGGTTTGATTCCATCATTTGCTTATGATTCTCGTTGTAATTTGTTCTTCAACATTAATGAAATCATAACATTATTATCATCATTCTCTTTGTTCTCTGATTCACACACCTCCACCCATCTTAATTTGAATTTTCAGATCTGAAAGTGATGAATCCTAAGATCCAGGCTCATTGAATCTGAAATATTGATTTAGCAAGGTTTCTTCCCCGAAACCTGTCACTCCTCAAACAGTTATGGGTAATGTTGTCTCATCCCTTCCTCAGTCTCCCAGTAGACTCGGATCCTTTCCTGTGCCTCCACTGTACTCGCTCCAGTGGAACCACTTTATTCCGTAATCTCCTCTCCTTTTGGTCAATGATTGCCACTGGTTGCTCTACATAATTGAGCCGTTCATCCACTTCAATGTCCTCCAGAGGTACAATCATATCTTCATCGGCTAGGCATTTTCTCAGATGAGATACATGGAATGTTGGATGAATCACACTTAACTCATTGGGCAGCTCCAACCTATAGGCCACCTCTCCTACTCGAGCAATGATTCGGAAAGGTCCTATATACCTCGGGCTCAGCTTACCCCATTTTCTGAACCGAATGATCCCCTTTCAAGGTGAAACCTTCAGCATAACTTTATCACCCACCTTGATTTCAATCGGCCTACGCCTCTTATCAGCATATGACTTTTGCCAATCTTTTGCTGCCTTCATAAAGGCCTTGATCTTTCTAGCTTTTCAATCGTAGCCTCGATCACTTTCACGCTCCCCATCTCTTCTATCCAATGTCACCCCAACATACGGGAGTTCTACAAATTCTACCATATAGCATCTCATATGGTGGCATACCAATGCTAGCATGGTAACTATTGTTGTATGAGAATTCAGCTAACGGCAAGTGTTCGTCCCAACTTCCTCCAAAATCAATGACGCATGCTCGGAGCATATCCTCAAGTGTCTGTATAGTTCTCTCCGACTGACCATCTGTCTGAGGATGGTAAGCCGTACTGATGTGCAACCTCGTATCCATTGCATCATGGAATCTCTTCCAAAACATAGATGTAAACCGAGTGTCATGGTCCGACATGATAGACACTGGTACACCATGATGGGTCACAATTTCCTTGATGAACTGATCCGCCAACCTCTCAGATGAATATGTCTCGCGGATTGGTAGAAAGTGAGCACTCTTCGTTAAGCGATCAACTATCACCCATATAGTATCGTACCCCCTTGCCGTACGTGGTAACTTTGTAATGAAGTCCATGGTGATATGCTCCTATTTCCAGTCGGGTATATCCAAAGGTTGGATCTTCCCATATGGCTTCTGATGCTCTACCTTTACTTTTAAGCAAGTAAGGCACTTACGTACTCCGCCACATCACGCTTCATACCCGGCCACCAGTAATCTTTCTTCATATCATGATACATCTTGGTAGTACCGGGATGAATGAAGTACCGAGTCTTATGAGCTTCATCCATGACTTTCCCCCGTAGGTCTCCATAACGAGGGATCCAATCCGCCCAAGGCGGGTTCTAACTCCGAGAGTGTTCTCACCCAACTCCGTGACTAGACCTCTCATCCTTTCAGAGTTAAGGCGATCTTCTTTCAACGCCTCATATTGGAACCCCTTGACCTGTGTCATCACATCGGAGGTCATCACCAACTGGTAAGCTTTCACCTGGATTGGCTCGGGTCTCTCCTTTCGGCTAAAGGCATCTGCCACTACGTTAGCCTTGCCCGGATGATAATGGATCTCACAATCATAGTCCTTGATCAATTCCAGCCACCTCCTTTGCCTTATATTGAGGTCTTTCTGTTCAAAGAAGTATTTCAAGCTCTTATGGTCCGTGATGATAGTGCACTTCGTCCCGTACAAGTAGTGCCTCCAAATCTTCAACGCAAAGACCACGGCCGCTAGCTCCAAGTCATGAGTAGGATAATTAGCCTCGTTGATTTTCAACTGTCGGGACGCATAGGCTATTACTCTTCCCCTCTGCATTAGCACACAACCCAATCCTGAATAAGAAGCATCTGAATAGATAACCAAGTCTTCATTCCCTTCGGGTAACGTCAAGACAGGAGCTTGAGTCAACCTTGTCTTTAACTCCTCAAAAGAGTTCTCCTGTTCCCGACCCCATACAAACTTCACATCCTTGCGGGTCAACTTGGTCAATGGTGAGGCTATCTTGGAAAAGTCTTGGATGAACCTCCTATAGTAGCCTGCCAAATCCAAGAAACTGCGGATCTCAGATGGCGTCTTTGGAGACTTCCATTGCATCACCGCCTCAACCTTTGCCGGGTCTACCATGATTCCTTCGGAATTTACCACGTGACCTAAAAACTGAATTTCACGCAACCAGAAAGCACACTTGGAGAAACAGCTTCTCTCTTCTGAGTGTCTCCAATACTTCACAAATATGACCAGCATGTTCTTCTTCACTCTTCGAATAAATTAGAATATCATCAATAAACACAATCACAGATTTATCCAACATCAGCCGACACACCCGATTCATCAAATCCATGAAAGCAGCTGGCGCGTTAGTTAGACAAAAGGTCATAACGAGAAACTCGTAGTGTCCATAACGTGTGCGAAAAGCTGTTTTGGGGATATCCTGCTCCTTCACCTTCAATTGATGGTAACCAGATCGGAGATCTATTCTTGAGAACCAACTGGCACCTTGGAGTTGATCAAACAAGTCATCTATTCTCAGAAGTGGATATCGGTTCTTCACCGTCAAATTGTTCAACTCACGGTAGTCAATGCACATCTCATACTACCATCCTTCTTATTTACAAATAAGACCGGAGCACCCCAGGGAGAGATACTCGGTCAGATGAACCCTGTGTCCAGCAACTTGCAACTGAACCATCAGTTCCTTCATCTCAGACGGAGCCAATCAGTACGGTGCTTTGGCAACGGGCTGAGCACCAAGTATCAAATCGATCTGAAACTCGATTTCGTGGTCCGGTGGCACACCTGGTAAATCTTCTGGGAATACATCTGGAAAGTCACACACAATTGGTACGTCGGACAATTATGGTACTGACGCATCCACATCTTTCACGTAACCCAGGTAGGCGTTGCATCCATGTTTCATGCACATCTCTGCCACCACCATTGAAATCACCTTTGGAACCGTAGTAACTCGATCACCGTAGATCGTTACCAAACTCCCATCAGGCGCTGTCAATCGGATCATCTTCTTACGACAAACAATATTTGTCTCGTAAGCTTCTAACCAATCCATCCCTAGAACTACATCAAATCCACCTAGGGGCATCACAAATAGTTTAGCAGGGAACCTATGGCCTTCCAGTTCTATGTCGCAATCCTCAATCAAGTCGGAAATCCTGGTAGACTTACCAATGGCAGTTTCTACGTCGAAGGGATCATCAATGCTTCTACTACTAACGGGCAACTTAGCACAGAAAGCAACAGAAATGAAACTCCTACTAGCACCCAAATCAAATAACACAGAGGCATAAGTTTGGTTACAAGAAACTTACCTGACACCACATCGGGATCCACCCTGGCCTCTTCTCTGGTCATCGTAAATGCTCTGGCGCTTGCCCTCTGCCCTTCATTCTCGGTCCTTTTCTTTTCCCCAGAGCTCTCAGCCCTCGGCTTCTTGTAGTCTCTGCTCAGATGGCCCTCTTCACCCTAATTATAGCACCTCATCACCCCACAATCTTTTGCCATATGACCGGGCCTTCCATACTTGAAGTAGATCTTCGACCCCCACTTACACTCTCCCACGTGGTCCCTCCTACACTTGCCACATCTCTTTGCCCCAGTACTCACCGACACTACCTGTCGGTCATCCGTTCTTGGCTTCTTGTTATTCGGGGTGAAACCACCACGACCAAATCGTTTCCTGTCCCAGTTCCTGTCACCACACTCTTCTTGCTCACGTCCATAGCTGCCACTTCTTCTCTCTCATCATATAGCCTCCCTACCAGATCAACCACCAACCTGAATTTACTCGGCTGAGCAGCAATCATGTGACTGCGGATATCCCCTGGCAATCCCTATATGTACCTCTTGATCCTCCTCGACACCGGCGTCACCTGATCCGGTACCAGCCTCGCCATCTCATTGATTTTAGTAGTGTAATGCTGGTGTGTCATGGTTCCCCCCTCTAACTGCAAGAACTCCCTTTCTATCTTGTCAAGTTCTTGGTGAGGACAAAACTCCTCAATCATTATTTTCTTCAATTCATCCCACTTCATCTTCCCAATAGACTTGTTGCCCTCGGCCTGGACAATATTGTCCCACCAGCATAAAGCCGAGTCCATGAAAAAGTGAGTGGCAAATCACCTTTTGGTCCTCCCTACATTCGCCGATCTCCAACACAGCCTCCATCTCTCTCACCCATCGGTGAGCGGCAGCAACGTTACCATTACCATCAATAGTTGGGGGTCTAAATCTTTGGAATGCTCTATAGTTGCACCCTTTCACGATTTCCCGCATAGCCTCCTCCTCCTCATCGCTAGAGGCAACCATCTTGGTATCTAGTCGTTCCCCTTCATCATGACCCCTATCATCCTTCCTTCTCCCAACAGTTTTCTTTCTCTCCTCCTCCTTCTCCTTCTTTTCATCTTCTCTCACTGCACGAATGACCTTTGTCACCATAGACGGCAGGATCATCTGCATGACCTGATGCACTTCCTCCACAACTACCTCCTTTACTGAGGCTCTCATGGCACTCTCATCATTGCCCTCCTGGTGATGAAGCTCGGGGTCAGCAAGAGCCGTCTCAGCAATCTTAGACTTGTTCCTCGTGACACGTGGTCCGGCACCACGGCCACCCCGTACTCCTCCTCGAGAAGCTTTCGACGATCTACCACCAACTATTTTTAAAACACTATAAGATTCAAACACCAACATAGTCATTCAAGGTAATAGCTTAGTTTATGTCAAGTATAGTAAGTCCCTAATTACAGTGGCCAGTTGTGATTAGCCACTTACTTTACTCTTCATCTCCCAAGCATTTCCTATCCAGACTACATCAGTATTCAAATCTACTAAGGGCACATAAATCAAATAACATATATGCACATAATACCGGTTAACATTTAAGAAAACGAATTACCTGATGGCACGTAGCTACTTGGGCTGGCATCCCTCCATTCGGTCCTATTCTCAGTTTAAGTTTAGGTTTTTAAAATATTTTACCCATTTCTCTTAAACTTGGGCTCTGATACCAACTTCTAAGGCCCCGTTCCCGGAGACCTCACAGTTGGACAATCATAGCATTTTCATATAAAATAAATACATTTCATAAAAACATCGCAGCGGATTAATTTACCAAAAAACATTCAGGCATTACTATTTGATGTTGCGAAATAATATATCATTGTAGTTTTAAAAGTTATAAAAAGAATCATTCAGTAGTATTACAAAACAACCATATCATTAAGCACGAATGGATGCCAGTCTTTGCCTGCCAAGTAGCCTCACCCGCGTGCCATCCCCAGCGACAAGTTACCTGCCAACTGAAAATGCATAAAAGTCAGCGTTGCTAAGTGAGTTCTAGTTTTATAAATAAAATACTTTACTTTTACCGAAAAACACTTTCTTTACTTTCGTACATGATCACACATCATACATACAACTGGATAATTACTCTTTATATCTTTCATTATCGTTCGTTTTCGCACTTTCTTTCATCATTATCTTTCACTTTATCTGGACCTGTCATATGCTATGCCCTATTATTGTGCACGATGCAACTACCTCTTGTGGTCAAGCGACAAGGATCCCATTTTCACACGTCTTGATCAGTCACAAAGACTGACCCTCCTGTGTGTGAACCCTCATGGGTTAGCCGTTATATAACACACAGTTGAGCTAACAACTATCAATGAGTTGTGAACCTCCTTAAGCATTTTGCTTGCAAGACTTTCATTCATTCTTTATGTTCCACTTTTCATTATCATTAATCTTTTGACTCATTTATGATAATACTTTACGCATACGAGCGTAAACACACCACGTAAAGTCTCGTAATAATACGTAATATGGAACATAACAACAGGCCACAAACATGAAAAACACCAACAAACATAACCATCAAAACGTCCCAGGGCTTAATCATAAATTTCCATTTTTCTTAAAATTTCAGAAAATTTTCTAGGCATTTAGGCGCATGACACTATGTAGGCGCACAGTACTATGTAGGTGCACGGGCACTTTAGGCACATGACGACACTTAGGCACATGAGGAAACCTAGGCGCATGACCAACACTTAAGCAAAATTTTAGGCGCATGGAGTACTGTTTGGGCACATGATCAACATAAGCAAAATTTTAGGCGCATGGGGTACTGTTTGGGCGCATGATCATCACTTAGGCGCATGGACAAAATTCCAGGGCGCATGGGCACTATGTTGGGTGCATGGGCAGTTGATAATTCGAACTTACACTATTTTTCAGAAAAACATCGTTTTAACATGTTCCTAACCCAAATCTAACATGCCAAACACCTAAATCAAGCATATAAACATGAAACACAACAAATCATACACAAACATACATTCACCCGTATAAACAGAGTATAAACATATGGTTTAAACATGTTGAAATAAATAAAAAGTTAGTTACATGCATTTCAGCCACAAAACAAGTATAAAACATAAAAACCGGGGATCTAGAACTCACCTGTAGCAGCTTTCGAGCAAAACTCCTCCCAACTCGGAAGCACTAGGAGTTCAAACACCTAAACACACCAAAAAACGCAGAACCGGACACTAAGAACACATAAGAATCGGTCCGAAGCTGAAAAACTCAGCTGAAACCGAACAAAAACGCAATAAAAACACTCACCTTTCGAAGTTTTCTCTCACTAGAAACCGATGAGGCTCTGTGTTTCTTCTTCTTTCGTAGCCGAGCAGTAGGTGAAGCAAGTAGTGGGCGGCCATGCTCTTTTAAACATAAAATAATAAAGTTTTGTCCTTTACACAACTTTAGCCCCTCCACTTTGATAATTCACCTTTCTTTCTTTACACTTTCTTTCCTTTTGTCTTTAATTAATTTTTGGGTGTTACAAATAGCAACCATCACACACCCAAACGAAATCAAATCCAGGCTCAGATGAAAGTGGGGTCACCATCACAACCCTAAACATCCAAAAGAATAAGGTAGCATTGGTAGGCAGGAATGAGGAGCAGAATTGAATAAGTCATTGAGGGTGAATGAAAAAAACATGTTTGGTTGATGAAGGTAATGGATGAACCATTACACAGTTGATTCCATTCACTCAATTTCATTCAATCCCCCCCCCCCTTCTTTTTTTTTCATTACTTTCCTTCTTCCATCATTGGTCTCCAACACCACCCACTCACCCACCACAACAACCACCACCAACACTAAAATCGATGGTCACCGGCCACCACCACCACCAGTCATCACTGCCAACCACCCGCAATCACTGTCGCCGCCAACCACCGTCCCCCACCACCACTGCTAACCACTGGCCACCGCGCCGCCGCCAACCACCGCCCACCACCACACCAGCAGCCATCACCATCATAGCCACTTTACATTTCATTCTTTCGTATTTTCCTACCTAACAAACAACACAAAGTAATGATTCATTCCATTCCTAAAGGTAACCAAACAGGACAATAGAATGTAATGATTCATTTTATTCTCTCATCCATTCCATTCCTTCATTCATTCCATTCTTTTGTCTATTCTATGACCCATACTGAACAAATCCTTAGAGGTTGATGTAAAAGAGCACATGAAATACAAGTTTAGATGACTATAGAGTTATCATCGTCACTACATAACATAACAATCAACTTGTTCATAATAGTTTTCATCAACGAAGAACGCAGAACACAACTAATAACAAAAGGTCTCGGATGAGTCATTACTTGTCGTCATCGACTCGAACATAAAGACAATAACATCACTCATCAAGTAAGTAGAGGTAAAGTTCCCTGAAAGCATAAAAAAATTTTGAAGCAACAAACATGATGGTGAGGCAGGTGACATGCCCATCGCTTGAGGCAATTCAACAACCGCTACAGCCAAGGACATCGTCGCTAGAGAAATAGCCATTGACTACTTCTATGTTCCACCTTATCTTTGGCCTTCCACCATGACCATCTTAAAACCTTAACGAATCCCATTCAAAGCTAAATGAAGGTATCGAAAAAGTAACTGAGATTCAAAGATAGAATTAAGCAAAAAAAAAATGGAATCGGAGGCTTATAAGGCCTTAAGGCCCCAACAAGGCCAAAGCGATCAACTCGAAAAAATGGCGGCCAAAAAGTCGATCACCCATCGAAAACCATCTACAAGTGAAATTGAAACTAAATGGGCTGCTGTGGCATCGCAACAATATCAACACCCATAGCGCTACGATAGAGTTCAAACTTCGGCCGAAAGCAAAGGGTAGACAGTGAAACCTGCCGTCTTCTTTTCTCTCTATCAAAATACTTTAGGATAATATCAAAATGAAGATACTTAAACGTGAGAAATGAATCAAAACCAAAAAATTGAGACATCACCAAAATATATTATTGTGTTCATTAGAAATTAATATATTGAAGAGGAAAATTTCACAGTTTGAAAAATGTTCAAATATGATTACTTATGTATATTTTTTTTCAAATAAAATACTAAACTATAAAATCAGATAATTATCGAATTTCTTGTGTAAAAAACATAATGAATGAGAAGAGGTGATGTTCGAAAATTTTAATATAAGTTATTATATGTTATATATATAAGCCTCTTAGGAGATGGAGTTAGTAGGAACGAGGAGTCGCACCTTTAAGCTGGAAAATTGCGTCATGGCGACGACGGCCGGTGCTCTCCGAGCGTCGTACCTTCATCACCGTGACACCACTTCCCTCAAACGGCCAATTCGTGCAGCTCTGAGTAAACAAGCCCAGAGGTTCCTCACATCCGTCGCCACCAGCGACGATCCCACCACCACCGCCAGGCTAATTCGAAGATTCATAGCCTCTTCCTCCAGATCCGTAGCCCTCGACGCCATTTCTCACCTCATCTCCCCCAATAACACCTCCTTCTCTCGTCTGCCGTTCCCCGTAAGCATCTCTATAATCATCACACTTTCACTTTATGCAATTTCAGCTACAACAATTGATATCATTAACCATATCTACTTGCAGTTATACATGGAAATCAGTAGAACATCGTGGTTTAATTGGAATGCTAAACTTTCAGCTGATGTCATTGCTTCATTGTACAAGCATCAAAGGTTTGATGAGGCAAATGCCCTAGTTTCACACGTGGAAACAAAGCTAGGGGGTCGAGAACGGGATCTTTGTAACTTTTATTGTAATCTAATGGATTCGCATTCTAAGCATCAATCGAAGCAAGGATATTTGATTCGTACGAGTGTATCAAGCGACTTCATTCTCATTCGTCGTCGGTTTATGTTGGGAAACGGGCGTATGAATCGTTAATTGGTAGTTTAGCTGTGATTAATATGCCTTGTGAGGCAGAGGCTTTGATGGTGGAGATGAAGAGTAGAGGCTTAGACCGTCTGTCTTTGAGTATCGGTCGTTGAGTATGCGTATGGCGATTAGGGTTGTTTGAAGATATGAAGAGAGTTATAGGTTTGATGGAGGATGAGGGTTTGAGTTAGATGTGGTTTGTTCAAATATGGTGCTTTCTTCGTTAGGATCGCATAATGAACTCATGGAAATGGTCTTGTGGCTTCAAAGAATGAGAAACTCCAAAATTCCATTCTCAAATAGAACCTATAATTCGGTTTTGAATCATTGTCATACCTTGATGTCAATCTTAGAATACCCAAAAGGGATCAAGCCAACGTCGCTAGAAGCGTTGCTTCAAGACTTGAATCATGATGAATCTACTCTGATTCAAGAGTTGGTTGAGCCATCGGTTTGGTTGAGTCAATGGAGTTGACTTCTTCAGAACTTAAACTTGATTTGCATGGGATGCATTGGGTTCTGCATACTTGATTCTATTACAGTGGTTTCATCATCTTCACATGAGGTATGCGGCGAAGAATCACATGATTCCAGATAAGGTTGTAGTCGTGTGTGGCATAGGCAAACACAGTGTTGTCCGAGGCGAATCGCCTGTTAAAGAATTGGTTAAAGATGATGTTGCAGATGAAGAGCCCATTGAAGATTGATAGAAGGAATGCTGGGTGTTTGTTGCCAATGGAAAAGTTGTTATGAAATGGCTCTGTCAAAATTTTCCTCTACATGATCCAATCAAGCCTCCTTTTTAAAATTTGATTCGCAAACTTATTATGTATCTTTATAAATTGACTAATATCAGAAGCATACCTTGGAATGATGAATGGATGATATTAGAACCAATGCATCCACCAGATATACATTTCTTAAGGTTTTAAAGTGAATCTGCTTCAACAATTAATTGATGAACTCATCCTTCTACTGCCAACGGGCAAAGTTGGTGCTGTTTCGACAACAATAACAAGGCTTACCTTGTAATCATGCTTCAGTATTGCTTACTGATAGAATAGGGTTTGATGCCCTTTCCCCTCTCATTGATATTGATATATATAATTACAAATGTTACGGTTTATCACCTCTAATAATTACAAATAATACAAATGATAACCTAATGCTCTAATACTCTAATATACCCCCTCAGTCTGAGGAGGACGGATGCTTAGACTGGATCTAAAATCATTGAACAAAACCCGTGGTAGACCCTTTGTGAAGATGTCTGCAAAGTTGTATCGGGATGGAACATGAAGAACTCGGATTTGTCCTCGGTGAACCTTCTCACGAACGAAGTGTATGTCAATCTCTATGTGTTTTGTACGGTGATGGTGGACAGGATTCACTGCCATGTAAACGGCACTAATGTTATCACAATACACAATCGACGTGCGCTTCGGTGGTAACCCCAATTCAAGAAGAAGGTTTCGGATCCAACAGATTTTGGCCACCACGTTGGCAACCCCCCTGTATTCCGCCTCGGAACTGGAACGAGAAATGGTACTCTGACGTTTCGAGGACCAAGATAGGAGATTGTTGCCAAGGTATACAATAACCTGATGTCGAACGACGAGTATCCGGACAACCGGCCCAGTCCGCATCAGTGTATGAAATAAGAGAAGAAAGCGAACCAGACTGCAATAGTAAACCCATATCCATTGTACCTTTAATGTAACGAATGATCCGTTTGAGAGCATTGAAATGACATTACGAGGGGCATGCATGTACATACAGACTGCTGAACAGCGTAAGATATATTTGGCCGGTAAAAGTCAAGTACTGCAAAGCGCCTGCCAGGCGCCTATAGGCCGTAGGATCCGAGATCAATCTTCTGCATCTTTGGACAGTTTGCCTGAAGTATCAACTGGAGTTTGAATGGGATTGCAATGTACCATGTTTGCACGTTGTACAATTTCTTGAGCATTTTTTTTGTTGAGAGAGAAACAGCCCGGTGCCTGTTCTTTGGACGGCAATATCCCAAAAATAAGTAAGAGGACCCCAATCTTTCATGGCGAACTCAGTTGATAATTTGCATGAGATGATGCTTAAGTGCAGATGAGGATGTTGTGAGAATAATATCGTCTACGTATAAAAGTAAGTAAGAGTATGTGAACCGTGACGATATATAAATAAGGAGTTATCGCAAGTACTTTGCCGAAAACCAATGGTGGTAAACAATCAGTGAATCGTTGATACCACGCTTGGGGCGCCTATTTGAGACCATAAAGAGACTTGCGCAGTCGACAAACATAATGAGGAAATCTTTGATCTCTAAAACCTGGGGGCTGATGCATGTAAA
>JACCIY010001602.1:0-38576 GCA_025506505.1 Flaveria sonorensis | reverse complement strand
AACTAGGGAACCTTGCCGGTCGGTAGCTCTATAGACCACGAACACTTACTTCCAAAAACAAGCTAAGGTGAGTCTTGTAACCCCTTTATACTTAAATGTTTTGGGGTGGAATACATACTCTTACAAATTATATTATGGAGCAATGGTTACTTCTCTTGTCCTCGAATATGAGCACAATCATTAACGCCATGGGCGTGTGTAGTGTTTGTGGATAGTACTATTTAGGGAATCCCACACACACAATGGGCCCTTAGGACAGGGAAACCTCCATTGAGATTAATAATCATTTTGTCACAAAATTAGTACAGATTATATGTGCTTATCAGGGGACACTTAAGCCCATAACAATAAGGAGTATGGGTTAGGGGATGTTCTAGCACTCAGGAGGGTCACCTGGGTCAGGTTGATTGTGTACTTTCCTTTATGCACCATTACTATTGTATCTTTTTTTATAAAGTGTGATGAGTCTTGTGTCATAAAATTATGAGTCACTAACATTAGTTGACGTATTTTGGGTGTGTATTTCATGAGAAGAATGATTTTTACAAGTGATCATGGATAGGAGTTAACTTAGTCTGATAATTGGAGTTTAGCCACCACCCTATCATTTGTTAACTTTGGGAGACAATTTGTTTAAAACTTATGTTTTGTGTTTAGACAATATTTAACTAGCATTGTATCGTCATGAATGCCATGTAGGCAATGGATGATTGAATGAAAATTATTTAAGTAACGTTATTATCCGCAGTATGTGTTGATATCAGTTATCACAGCCGGACCCGGTGTACAGGGTGTGACATCAGTGGACGAGACAACATAAATAAGACCTTAACCATGACAACTCACCTTGAAGATGTCTTCTTGGAGTCATCTTTGAGGAAAGGAACCCGGGCGCTGTAGAGGCTAGGCCTAGTTGCTCATCTCCTAAGGATTCCACAAACTATGGATGAGGGAAGTAACTAGATTGATGAATTGACGGCCCAACCTTGATCTTGCACAAAGATTGACATTTTTGAAAGAAGAAAATGCAAGCTTAAGGGGTATGCCGAAGAAGCAACAGTTCTTGAATTTGAGAATTATCTGCTGAAATCTTCAAAAGATAGAGTTCTAAGTTGGAAACTCAACTCAAAAACTCTATAGCAACAAGCAGCAAGAGTTGTCACCCTTGAACAACAACTCACAGCTTTTTTAGCAAGCTCCTGCAAAGGCAATGGATTTGAGAACAAAGTGAACATCTTCAAGAGACCATTGACCTTTAAAAAATTCATCATCCCGAGTCTTCAATCTTAACACCACAAGAAATTTTGATGTGCCTTCTCTCATTACATTAGTGTCATCTGGAATCTCAGATGATTGCTACAAAAATGGGAGGGAAGATAGCCCAAAAAAGCAGAGAGGTATCCTTCAGAGATTGGCTACTCTAGTCATTCAAGCAAAAGCTAATCTCCATCTCTTCATAATGGATTGAGCTATATGAGCCTCTATTAAAAGCTGAAATCAACTGAATAAGCTTCTTAATAGATACGGCCATGATAGTGAAGAGGGAAAAGGAAATTTAAGCAAGAGCGTACCGAGGAGGTTGAACCAAAAAGTTCAAATTAGAGGAAGAGTAAGATAGCATTGACAAAGAAATCCAAAACTACTTTCTTGCTCTCTCTATATAAGAAAGAGATCTAATAAGGAATCATCAAGAGAGAGAGCTAGTGCTTGGATTAGAAGCCTATCCTAAACCATATGCTGAAGATGAAGCGCCATTGCTAAAAGTACTTCTAGAAGCTACTGAAGTACTAAACATATCTAGTACTGATGCAACTGCTGAAAGTACTATACAAGAGACTCCTTTGGCAGATGAGTCCTCAGGAAAGATGGTGGTCTACACAAGAGGCAACCAGACCATGGATGATGACATGAAAAGGCATGGAGTGACTCTTGAGCCAAAACCTACAAACTTCATAAAGATATACCTGAGTCTGAGCTCATAAATAAGCTGAGTTGATATTTGGTAAATCAAAAGTTGAAACTGAAAACCTAGGTAACTCTGTGGTGAACGTGGAGACTGAGGCCTTGAAGTCACTAATGAAGTCAGCTAGTGAGCATCAGTGTAACTCCTAGGCCTTTGGCAGTCAGACTTACTGAAGTCTCTACCTCTAAAAAAGATAAGAGACCTATGACTGCTGAAGAGGAGATAGAATTGAAGCACAATATCAAAGGCTAGATTTCTAAGACCAAAAAGGTGGAGCTGTTCCCATAAAAGGCTAAAGAAGATGTGATAGTTCTGAAGGTAGATAAATCTTAAGAATCTTAGTGTGAAAAAGAATATCATTACACTAATCAAGAGTGCAAAGGATTCAAGTGCTGCAAAAACTACATCTAGAGAATTCAACCGTGGTGGTGAACACAGCAGAACAATCTCCAAAGCTCCACCTACATCAAAGACAAAAGCTTTCAAGAAAGTGCTATCTAAGTCACTAGGCCATACCGAAAGCACTCAAGGTCAGCTACTCAACAGACTTCAACAGCTACAATACCAAACCCAGTCCTATGATCTTTTAACAAAGAAGGAAAGAAGATGAGAGAAGAGAAATGTCTCTAGCAGCTCAACTTGAGTTGAAAGGATACAATTTCAATAAGATCATGGAATGGGGTACTGCTGAGATTAAATCAAAGCTGATAGCTGCAACTCATGCTAAGATGGAGATAGCAGAGTGAGTCAGCTAGAAGGAAAAGGGTTGGACAGAGAAAATGAAAGGTGATAAAGTTCAGCAAGAGTTTAGGGATAAGCAGCAGATGAAGCATTTCTCAGATACTATGATTCTCTGGTAGACAAGTATGACCAATGAGTAGAGTTTTACCTAAATATACATATAAAAAGTAACATTTTATTCTCTACTTATAAACATTCATAATCATCTTCTATAATATAAGAAACATTCATATTTATATGGTGAGATGTGAATGTTGTGAACCAATTACAATAGTGACATAACAACTAATATACAATAGTGAAAACAAATCTTTCTACTCTTATAAAACAAATCTTAGTCATCAAAATTTTTTGCTTCTCTACTATCAATATTTAGACTAATTATAATAATATTATTTAATCAATTAGATCTAAAATGTTTTATAAATTAGTTAAGAAAAAGATTTTTTATTAATGTTATTTTTAAGGAAATAATATTTATAAAATAAGAATTTTTTCTAAAACATCAAACTTTTTTCTAAAATACAAATATTTGTGGTGTTTTAGAAAGTAAAACTTTTATAACCAAAAAAATTAAAACTGAAAGTTATAACAAGAAATATTTAAAAATAACCTTTTTTAAATTGGTTTGTTTTGAAACAAAAATATTTATTTAAAAAATAGTTTAAAAAGTTGATATTTATCTTAAAATATCATTTTATAATTAATAAAATTTTATTTTATATAATATTTTATTTAATTAACCCATATAATACACATGTTACTAAAACTAATAGTATTATAAGAGGTTTAGTTTGGTATTATAAACTCTTGATGTAAATCATGAAAATGTTTTGGTCTTTATATAATTAGTCAAAAGAAGGCTTTTCTTATATATAATATACTAATCAACTAGTATGATATAACCAAAAGAAACCTAGACTCTATTATTATAGAAACAAAATATATAATCAATTAGCATTATATAATTAAATAAGGCTTAGAATTTAATAAATAAATCAGTAAAAGTCAACCGAAGGTTTTCGCTCTCAAAATAAGTCAGCCATAAACACTGCAACTAAAGTCGATGGATGTTAGAGTAAGACCTAGAGTCAATCGATGCTGGAGTAAAACTTAAAATGAAAGTCAATAGCTGTTAATTGCTTCTCTTCGCCCATGGATTATAGCCATTTCTTAGATTCAAAATCCATAATTGTATATTTATAATTAGAAGGTTCGTCTTGGTCCACTATTAGGATGTCAACATTCTCATGATATTTGATATATCTATCGGGTCGTTCTAATCTTTAGTACTTCTACAAACGCTAGGAATAAAGATGAACCCTAAATCCTCTCAGGTTAGGTGAACGGTGGTTTGAGTATGTGATTCGGTTACTGGTGTTAGTTATTTCCTCTAAATTCATATGGTTTTCTCCAATCTCTCGTTCAAGTGATTCATTCACTAAGAAGACAGCTCAATACTTAATGAAAAAATGTTGTTTTCTACGTGATTGTAGAAATAGTAACCGATTGTCTTTGGCTATCCAATGAAAACTACATTATCGCCTCGGTGTTCGAGTTTATCTAGAAGTTAACATGTAAATAAACGTTACATCCCTAAGGTAGGACACTTTATTTTTGATCCATGTCGAATCTCATAAGGTGTTTTATCCACCTTTTTAGTCAAAGCTAGATAAATATTTAAGCAGCAGCAGTCTAAGAGTGAAACTCCAAAAGGAATTAGGCAAGTATGTACGAAACATCATTTATCGAACAATATCAATAGTATTTGATTTTTTCTTTCAGACAACACTATTAAGTTGTGGTGCTCCGGGTGGATGAGTTGTGAGACATTCACACATTTTTTTAGATGTTCATCATATAACCATACCATATCTACTGAAATCATAACAATAAGAATCCATTGACCATTTCAAATGTTTTATGTTTATGCTTCATAAGATAACCATAACCATATCTACTGAAATCATCAACAAATATAACAAAATACCTTTATCTATTTTACCTATTGATCTAAACGAAGCACATTGTAAGAGTTATCTTAGAGGTTGATGTAAAACAAAAGTTCTCCTACAAGCATTCTAAAGTACAAAGGAAGTTACTGGAAGATTTGACAAAGCACATAGAAATTCACTAAGTGTCAAATCTTCGAAGCCATAGACTAATCTTCTGAAGCCAAAGATGAAGTCTTCCAAAGCTTCAAGACAAAGTCTTCAAAGCAAAGGGACTGATTTCTTTCGACGAAGAAGAAAGAGAAGACATGCTTTCTCTGACATGCTTTCACCAAAGCTGAACCACTTTCGCTGCCATCTCTGAAGACTCACCAACTTATACAAGTTGATGATATCTCCATACTTTTGTTAACTATAGATTAAGGTCTTAGAGTCTATAAACTTCCACTCTTGTAATTTTATCCATTTTGTAATAGATTAGAATATGAACAATGGCATGTCATAGTCACTAGTCAAAAGGCAATCTGCCTTTTGACTTTACATTAATCTTGTTGTCTAGATTAGTGTTTTTAGCTAGCCTTCAAAGTATGACCGACTGTAGTATGTAGAATAAAAGTATCTCATGTACCATTCCTTAGGGACTAAGCCTTGTAACAATTGTAAAACACTTGAGAGCAATATACATCATTCTTGATAACCGTACTTGTGTTTTGCTTGTGTTCTTTACTCTTGTTTTTGTTTTATTATACCAGTTCTCTATTTGATCGTTAAGTGTTTGATCTCTCAAACCTTTGAATTGTTGGATCACCCTTAACCGGTCCTACAATTGGTATAATAGCTTTTTAAGCTCTTGATTGTAGATCTCACATCATAAATCTCTTCAGTTTCACAAAACACTTACCAACTCAAAACGGCAGCTCTCACTAAGTGACATGGAAACCAGTACCATGAAAAAAATCTCCACTGATCAATCAGATGAGTTTGATACTTGGTGCCAAAGAATGGAAGACTTCATAAAGTCTCAAGACAGAAGGATGTGGAGATCTATGTCTTAAGACCTCATACCCCAGCCGACTTCAGCTACTGTGGTGGTGGAATGATTCCAAAGAAAGTGGATGACTATTATTCTAAGGAAGATGGAAGAAGATTGTTACAGATCAGAACGCCATGACCACTCTACAAACTGCTCTTCCAACTCTATCTATAGAGGCTTCAAGAAGTGCAAAACTACAAAGTAGCTCTAGTTGCACCGAAGCTTATGTATGAAGGGTCTGTGGAAGCCAAGGAAAACAAGAAAGATCTCATGAAGCAGTGGTTTGAAAATTCACTACAAATCAGGTGAAACTATGACTCAACAATACTTTAGGTATATTGAGATGTGTAGATACTCTGATGGATGTTAGAGTTAAACTTTAGAATAGGGACATTGTGAGGTAGTTCATGTTCTCTCCTCACAAAAAATGGAGACACTACTGTGTGGCCATTAAGAGAACTGAAAACCTCTCCACCCTTACTCTTACAGAGCTGTATGGTATCCTAAGCAGTTACCAGATGGAGATGAACATACAGAATCCATCCAGCAGCTCTTCCAGCAATCAACATGCAGAATCATCTCAAGCCTTTGTGTCTTCTAATGAAAGTTGTGGAAACTTTCTCTTCACTCTTGAAGACTGGATTGTATCTATCCAGATGACCTGGAGTATATGGAGATAGTCCCGTAAATGACTTTTCTCACTCATAGAGCCTAGAAGTTCTACAAGAGAACCGGAAAAAAAAGTTTCCAGCAACGTAACAGTAGTGGAAGTTTGGGACTGGATAAAAGCAAAGTGAAGTGTTACAACTATAACCAAATGGACACTTTTCTAGGAGTGTAAGGCATGAAGGACAAATGGTGGCCAAGCACAATCCAGGTCAAGCTACATTGATGCAGCTCCCAAATCTGAGAAGCCAAGCGAACCAAAAACAACAAGTCGCTATGCTGTTGAAAAGGGATGCTTTGACTGGAGCTTTCAGGTAGAGGATGTTTCTTCAAATCAAGCACTGATGGCTGACCATGATGAAACCAAGGTATTAGAACATTTGTACACCTTAATGCATTGCTAAACTAAACATGTATTGGTCTATAACCTAGAAGTGAGATCGACCTTGAGTCTTTGAATATTTTAAAAGCTGATTTTAAAAGAGAAAAAATGACTATAAAATTAAGTAGGGATCTATCTGAAGATTATGAGGCTGATGCAACCAAAGATCTTCCAACATGCATTAAAGAACAAGGATGAACTTGCTGCGGAAGCTTTACACTCTCTAAAACTCTAAGTGTAAAGTCTTCCGAAGCCAAAATTCAGGAGAAAATTATTTCGGATGCTTTACACATAACAATAAATATTCCAAGTGTAAAAACTTTTGAAGCCAGAGGCCAAGTTCTTCTGAAGCCAAAGATGAAGTCTTCCGAAGCTTCAAAGACAAAGTCTTTCGAAGCCATTTTGCTATGAAGACTGATTTCTTCGGAAGACAGAGAAAAGATGCTTTCTCTGATCTACTTTTGATTAAAGCTGACCAACTTCCACTGCGACTCTGATAACACCAACTTATATGAGTGGTTGGTGAAACTTCCATTCTTTAGTGAATAGTAGATAAATAGTAGATAAAGTCTTTGTCTGTAATTTTCTTCTTTGTTCCTTTCAACTTTTTTGTAATAGGAAAAGTCAGTGGGCTATGGCATGTCATAGTCACTAGTCATAAGGCAATCTGCCTTTTGACTCCAGATTGATCTTGTTGTCTAGATCAGTCAATTCCAACTGTCCTTCCAAGTATTGATGGTTGTAGGTTGTAGTATAAAGAGTCTCAGGTCCTTGTATTTTAGATTATGTTCAGAACACTTGTATAGAACTTGATATCAATATCAACATCCTTGAAACTAATACTTGGTTATTGTTCTAAGTTCTGTTTTATTGTGTTTTTGTATCTTCAAAGTATCTTTTTCCCTATTTGAACTGTTAAGTGATCTAAGATCATCCTCTGTGAAACTAATTATAGTAAACACCCTTACCCAGTCTTGCAATTGGTATCAGAGCATTCCAGGCTCTTTATTGTAATATCTCACCATCTTAAATCCTCTTAGTTTCACACTTCACTTAACTTTTCAAATGGCTGCTATCTTAAAGGCTAATATGGAAACTGGAAGTATGAAAAAGTCCCCACTGATCACTCCTAAGGATTTTGATACTTGGTGCCAAAGAATGGAAGGATTCATCAAGTCTCAAGATTCCAGGATGTGGGAGTCTATTGTCAATGGACCTCATGTACATACACCACTTCAGCTAGTGGTGGTGGTGGTATGATACCAAAGGAAATGGCTGATTTTTCTAAAAAGATTGGAAGAAAATTGATATTGATCAGAAAGCTATGACAGCCCTTCAAACTGCTCTTCCTAAGTCCATCTACAGAGGTTTCAAGAAGTGCAAGACCGCCAAACAGCATGGGATGCACTGAAGCTGATGTATGAGGGGTCCAATGTAGCCAAAGAGAACAGAAGGACCTCTTGAAGCAGCAGTTTGAAAATTTCACCTTCAAGACAGGTGAAACCATGACTCAACAGTACTTCAGGTACGTGAGATTGTGGTATCTAGCTGATGTTGGGGTAACCATTAAGAATAGAGATATTGTTAGGAAGTTCAGTCCTCTCTTCCCAGACAATGGACACACTACTGTATGGTCATTAAAAGGACTGAAAAAAAATCAAGATTCTACTCTCACTGAGTTATATGGAATACTCAGTGGATACCAGATGGAGATGAACATGCAGAACTCATCTGGTAACTCCAACACTCATCAGAGTTCAGCCCTTCATGTGGTTGAAAGAGATTGCAGAGAACCACAACACCATCTCATCTGCTACCCGGACAAATCACAAAAGGGTCCTTTCATCACCTTTCCGGAGACACCAAGGCAAGGCTACATCCCTGGAAGCCCATTCCAGGAGACAAGTTCTTACAAGCTTTGATTTCTTCTGATGAAATTTCAGGCAACTTTCTCTTCACTCTTGAAGACCTAGACTGTGTCCATCCAGATGATCTGGAATATATGAAAATAGTCCAACAGATAGCTCTACTCACTCATAGAGCCCGGAAGTTCTACAAGAGGACTGGGAGAAGGTTTCCCAGCAATGCAACCATTGGAAAGTTTTGGGCTGACAAAAGCAAGGTGAAGTGTTACAACTGTAACTAAATGGGACATTTTGCCAAAGAGTGCAAGGTACCAAAGTCAAATAATGGCCAAGCACAATCCAAGCCAAACTACACTGAGGAAGTTCACCAGAATGAGAAGCCAAGATAGCAAGCTGCAGTTATTGTTAAAGAAGGAGGCTTGACTGGAGCTTTCAGGTTGAGGATGCTTCTCCAAACCAAGCACTAATGGCAGACCATGATGAAGCCAAGGTATTGACACATTTGGTACTTCTGAATGCATTGCTAAAGTTAATAGACACAGGTCCTATATCTTAGAGATGAGATCTGATCTTGAGTCCTTAAATATCTTAAAAGCTTATTTTAAAAGAGCTGAAAATGATTATAAACTTAAGATAGAAGATCTAGAGAAAACATTTCAACCCTTAGCATGAGCACACTAACACAGGACTCAAATCAAATATCTCATCTAAAAGTTAACTGAATGCAGGCTGAGCTTATGATCAGCAAAGCCAGGGTAGAAAAATGTTTTCTTAAAGAAAAGACCTTCAACATACTCTACTGAGATAGCTCATCAAAAGTTTGTTATCAGAATAAGTAGAGACTGGGATCTACTGAGATAGCTCATCAACATACTCTATTGTCTGTAAGATCTCCAAGGTGTGAAACTTGTGAAGATGAGCTTCCCCTCATAGACCCTATTATTAAAGAGGATGAAGAGGAGATAGTGAAGGATGACTCTAAGAAGAGTAAAGAAGATCATCCTAAAAAGGGTCACTATTCTTCTAAGGAGAGGAAAGAGTCTAGAATGACCAAGTCAAAGAGAAAGAACTTGATTAGAAGAGCTATGAGAAGATCAAAGAAGGCTCAAGAAATCAAGGCCACTTTTGACTCAAAGCAGAAACAAGTGTTCATTTCTGCAGGTTTTGAAGTGGTAAAGACTGAAGACTCAACTATGAACTCTAGTACCAGGAGTTCTAGTTAGTTCCAAATCATTCTAGCAAGAAGAAGAAGATTGACCAGCTGTGTACCACTGCTACACACCTGAACCATCCAGCTCCAAGAGCAAGCCTCTCCCTAAAAAGCTTGTTGCATCATCTGTAAAGATGAAGATAGAGAAGGAAAGTGATCAAACTCAGTCTTGCTCTCAAAAAAAGACTATCAAAAGGAAGGAACTCGACTGTGTCATGTGTGGAAGTACTTCTCATCTAGCTAAGGATTGCAAGTACAATCTCAAAAGTACCATCCATATGACCAAGGAGAACACTTCTGAGAAGAAGGAACAAATAGCTTTGGAAGGAAAATCTGTTTCCTTCAAAAGCTCCAAAATGAAGAAGACATGTGAAAACTTGCCTTCGAAAGAAAAGTGGTCTCGAAAGAAATAAATGCTTCCGAAGTACTGAAGCTTGCTGCAGTGAAAGCAAGATCTTCCGAAGGTCCAGTCTCCAAAACTTCCAAAGTTGCAAAACTTCTGAAGCTTTGAAGGTCAGGCCTAATCTTCCAAAGGTGGTGTGGAAGATGAAGGAAGACCATGTGACTAAAAGTTTTTCATCAACAACAGCAAATGATCCTCAAAGCTTGAATATAGAATCACTTACTATTACATTGTCTTCAATGCATTTTAATAAGCCCAAGACCAATGAGGATTGGGTTTCTAAGTGTAACTAATCACCTCTTTTTGTGCAGGAACAGTTAAAGACCAAGAAGAATGTTTAGATTATTGATAGTGGCTGTTCCAGGCACATGACTGGCAATGGTTCTCTGCTTTAAAATTTTGAGAAAATTGATGGAGGACCAGTTGCTTTTGGAGGAGATACTGGTGGTTACATTTCTAGAAGGGGCAGAGTCATAATAGTAAGCTCAGCATTAAGAAGGTAAATTTTGTCAAGGAGCTT
Source organism: Flaveria sonorensis (assembly GCA_025506505.1). Taxonomy (NCBI): domain Eukaryota; kingdom Viridiplantae; phylum Streptophyta; class Magnoliopsida; order Asterales; family Asteraceae; genus Flaveria; species Flaveria sonorensis. The sequence goes on along the minus strand of JACCIY010001602.1, from coordinate 27,841 downwards.
GGATACAATCTTTTGAGTGTATCCCAATTTTGTGATCAGAAATACCATATGCTCTTAACTAAGAATGAGTGCATTGTTCTTAAGCCCGGGGTGGCCATTCCTTAAGAGCATATCCTGCTTAGAGCCCCTAGGAGAGAGAACATGTACAAGATGGATTTACATGAAACATCTTCCTCAGGAGAATTTCTTGCTTTCTGTCTAAAGCAAATAGCGATGAGTCTTTTGTTTGGCATAAAATAATGTGCCATGTAAACTTTAAGAACATGAATAAATTGATTAAGAATGATTTGGTAACTGGAATGCCAAAGAAAGAGTTTAAAAGTTATGACCACTATGTTGCATGCCTGAAAGGGAAGCAACACAAAGTGTCTCACAAGCAAAAGGAAATAAACTCCATCACTACTCCCCTACACCTATTACATATGGATTTGTTTGGCCCCACCAGTGTAATGAGTTTAGGAAGGACCTCTTACTGCTTAGTGATCACAGATGATTTCACAAGATTCACTTGGGTCTTTTTCTTTAGAACTAAGGATGAGACCCCTGAGATCTTGTAGAACTTAATTCTGAAAATTGAGAATCAATCTGATCACAAGGTCAAGACCATAAGATGTGATAAGGAACAAAATTTAAGAACCAAATCCTTGATACATTTTGTGATGAAAAGGGTATTACAAGACAATATAGTGCTCCCAGGACTCCTCAGCATAATGGTGTTGCTAAGAGGAGAAACAGGACACTTATTGAAGCTGCAAGAACCATGTTGTCTGACTCTAAACTGCCCATCCCTTTGGGCAGAGGCAGTTAACACAGCCGTTATGTGCAGAACAGAGTTTTAGTGGTTAAGACTCATGGTAAGACTCCTTATGAGCTGTGGCACAAAAGGAGACCATTTATTGGTTTCCTCAGGTCATTTGGATGTCCTTGCACCATCTTGAATACCAAAAATCAAGTAGCCAAATTGATGAGAAGTCAGATGATGGACCCTTTATTTGATATTCTTCCCAAGCTAAGGCTCATAGAGTATACAATCTTAGAACTAGAGTAGTTGAGAAGCAGCCAATGTGACCTTCAATGAGCACACTCCTAGTGTGAAAGGTTCTAGTCTGGATTGGCTATTTGATCTTGACTTAGTTACCAACTGTGTTAACAGTCTTATGAGAATGTTTCAGGATCTACAAATAATACATCAACAGGAAATCCCAACCCAAGATTTGAGCTGAGAAGACCAAGCAAGATTACTACTTCAGCTCCTTTGGTCACTAACCCTGCAAATGAAGATCCTATCAGCACAAAAATGACAATTCAGCTGGTACATCTGAGGTGCCTTCAAATTCCAGCTCAGAGGTTCAAAACTCAGGTGAAGGAGCTTCAAATGTAGGAGGAAATGGAGGTGGTGATAGTGATCAAGAATTTCTTGATGCTGATAACCACTCCATAGAAGACAACATAAATGATGTCACACATTCATTGGATCAAGTCTCTCTTGATAAGTGTGCTGATGTGGTGGGTAACACTCTATTGCCAGATCTAAATTTCTCTAATTTGGATCTGCCCAATCAACTTGCTGTGATCCCTCAACTAAGGATCCATAAGTCACACCCCACATAAACATCATTGGAAATATTAAGACTGGGGTAAGAACAAGAGGACAAACCCATGACCAAAATATTTGTCTGCACTCTTGTTTCTTGTCCCAGATTGAGCCAAAGAAAGTTGATGAGGCTCTGAAGGATGGAAGCTAGTTGAAGCTATGCAAGAAGAGCTATTTCAAATCAGAAAACAGAAGGTTTGGAACCTACGTCCTCTTCCTCAAAGAAAGACTGTCATAGGAACCAAATGGTTTTTTAGGAACAAGAAGGATGATAGAGGACTTGTCATCAAAAACAAGGCAAGACTAGTTGTTCAAGGGTACACACAAGAAGAGGGAATTGATTACACAGATGTTTTTGCTCCTGTGGCAAGACTTGAAGCTGTAAGAAAATTTGTTTTTGCTGCATCCAAGGATTTCAAGGTCTACCAACTTGATGTCAAGTGTGTTTTCTGTATGGGGTGATTAATGAAGAGGTCTATGTCAAACAACCACCTGGCTTTGCAGACCCAGATAATCCTGATTATGTCTGCAAGCTTGATAAAGCTCTTAATGGGCTGCACCAAGCTCCAAGGAAGTGATATGAAACACTATCTCAGTATCTCTGTCAACATGGTTACAAGAGGGGTACTATAGATGGAACCTCTTCATCAAAGGGACAGGGAATGACATAATGCTGGTTCAAGTATATGTGGATGACATTATCTTCGGGTCAACTAATCCAAAGTTTTTCAAAGACTTTGAGAGGCTGATGAAGAACATATTTGAAATAAGTGCCATGGGGGAACTAAATTTTTTTCTGGGAATTCAAGTGAAGCAAGTTCACAATGGCATCATCATAAGCTAGTCAAGTATGTACAAGACATACTTACAAGATTCAACATGACTGAATGTAAGGTTGCTAAGACACCCATAGCCAAAAACCACTCCCTAGGACCTGATCTTGAGGGGGAATATGGTGATGAACATCTTTACAGGGCTATGATTGGTCTCTTTGTTAGGTTTCACAAGTTTATCAGAGTCATTTTATCCTTATAAATGAAAACGTAGCGAAAATGGTATGAAAAACTTGTTACAGTTAATATATAAACCAATTTATTATATCAGTTAAAAGAAAACCCGTAATGGATCGTTATATGAAAAGCCATGTTTACAAACAACCATAGGTTGTTTAGTAATCTACCTCTTGAATGGGACAGAGAAAGAAGATCTTCAATCGGCAGCATCCAAAGCAGGAAACCTTAAGCTTGTCTACCCCAACCTTCCAATAATACACCAGGTTGCTAGGATTTTCTTTACTTGAATCGGGTTCTGTTCTTGGGTTTCCTTGACCTATCGAGAGAAAAGCTACAGGAACACCGACCTGCGCCTTTGTGTGTGTTGTAAGTTATCAGAGAGAGTGGTTGAATACAATCATATATTGCACGTCCTATGAAACTAAATTTCAGAGTGAGAGAAAAGTAGGCGGGACCCATCCCTTTAACCCATCCGCATTTCTCTAATATTCATCCGCATTAGTAAATACGAATGAACAAACTCTATCGGCATTTGTAAATACGAAAGAAGAAACTTCATCATCCAAACTGCACATCTGCATTTGTAAATGCGAATGATCAGTTTCATTAACATTTTCTTAAATGCTCATCCGTATTTACTATCCGCATTAGTAAATGCGGATGAAGTAATTCCTTCAGCATTTCCCCAAATGCACATCCGCATTTGCAAATGTGGATGATGAACATTCATCCGTATTTCCTCAGTAACACATCCATATTAGTAAATGCGGATGAGTAAAAGAAATGCGGACAAAACACTTGTATTGTTTGCTCAACCACTTGAATAACAATACAAAGTACTCTCTCTTAGAATAAATTATCCATATAATTTATTCATAACACTAGTGTAAATATTAGAAACCCAATTTCTAAATTCTTTAAGTGTCAATATTTTTTACATTATCATATCATAAAATAAATATTGTGGTTGTTTGTCTAGCTTGTTATTGGGTATGACCCGACTTGGATCATAACGTACTAGCCACATCAATTCAATATGTGTCTTGGCAGACAGTTCTCAGCAATCTCCCTCTTGTACAAGATACATAGAGAATTGATGCAAGCAGTAATACCGCCTAACAACGGTTTACTACCCCTAATACGCATGACGAAGTGCCGTTCAATAACATCATCTTCCTTAAGTCCCTTACTTGAAATGATTTAGGTGAATCTATCATTTATCCTTTTGTTACAAATGTCATGTTAAATCCAGAGACACAGAATGATCATTGTCTGTTGATTTAACTTAATCAGCCTCAGACATCATACTCTCAATGAATAAGAGGAACAAATCCTATATTGACTACATACATTTCTCACAATCACCTTGTATCACACCTGAAACTTGCCTCATGTACTGTCCATTATTTCAAAACAGCAAAGAACTAGATCAAAGTATAATACTTGGTGAATATCGAAACCAATATGTATCTCAGGTCGGAGGATACAACGATATTTTCCTTTTCTCAAATTTACTTATGATCAATAATTCCATGCAGTAAAATTTGAGAGTGGGTCTGTCCAATATTTGTATCCCATAAATATTTATGAACTTGATAGCAACCTCTTGCTCTGTATTCATACCTTACGAATCCACCAATCCAAGTTCATAATAGTCTTACTTCATATTTGTTCCCACAAATATGACCGACTATGGACATTTAGAATAATAAACACACTTAAACATGCTAAAGTGGAACATAACTCATAGTATTATAATCATATAAATATGAGTCAAAATAACAATTGTTCCGATATTTAAATACAAAATAGATCAAATCCAATCACTAGAATATCGAAGTCCTAAGGCACAAGTATGACTCTCTTGCTCTGGCCTTTCAAGGAGCTTCGTGAGTGGATCCGCAATATTTTGATCAGTGTGAACTTCGCGAATACATATCTTTCCTTTTTCAACTTCATCCCTTACGTAGTTGAATCTCCGCTCAATGTGCCTTGTCTTTTGATGTGCACGGGGTTCCTTGATTTGAGCAATCGCACCCTCATTGTCACAAAAGATCTCTAAGGGATCTTGAATGTAGAGACAACCCCTAGATCGGCAATGAATTTCTTTAACCATGCAGCTTCCTGTGCTGCAATGAAGCGCAATGTATTCTGATTCTGTAGTGGACAATGCTACCACATACTACTTTGAACTCTTCCAGGACACTGCCCCTCCATTCATAATGAAGACATACCCTGATTGTGATCGAGAATCATCTCGATCAGTATCGAAACTCGCATCCATGTAACCCTTTACAACGAGTTCCTCTTCACCAGATTCGTATATTAGAACATATCCTTATTCCTCCTAAGGTATTTCAATATACTCTTAACAGCCATCCAATGACTATTTCCCAGATTCTACTAATATCTCCTTGTCATGCTCAATGTAAGGCCCCGATCCCGGGACGCTCATAGTTGGACAATCATCGCACATAAAACATATAATTTACATTTACAATTTCTAAAACATTGCAGCGGAATTCTTTTAAACAAACCATTTCATATATATATAATTGCTTTTGCAAAATAATACATCGTTGACAGATTACAAAATATTACTCGTTGCATTATATCACAAAAACATTATAATCTAAACAACGGATGCCATCCAAAATAATCCAAGTAGTTGCCCCATGCCATCCTCCGCAACATTACCTGCCAACTGGAAACACATAAAAGTCAGCGTTGCTGAGTGAGTTCTAGTTTTATAAAATAAAATACTTTTCTTTCATTTAAAACCATTTTTCTTTACTTTCATACGTGATCATACAACATACGTACCCATAGATAATAATTTATTATTATCTTTCTTCGTCATTTGTTGACCTCCGTTCATTCATCATCGTACGTCATCTTTATCTTTCGTTATCTTTCTTACCATACTATACGTACATCATAACTTCCGATGACATTTACTGTACCCCGAACATTATGCATGAAGCTGACCCAATGGCCTGGGGAAAGTACACTCATCGTTATCATTCATCTTTCATTCCGGACCAATGCCATGTGCTATACCCCAAACATTGTGCACGAAGCTGGTTACTGGGCTTGAGGTCTATCATAGACCTTGAACATTGTACACGAAGCTGACTCTAGTACCTAGGGCAAGCGGAAAGGGTCCCATACATATGGTCAATCACAAGGATTAGACCCCTAGTGTGCATCCTTCCGGGGTAGCTAACCCGCACACAGTTGAGCTAAAACCCTTCATTGGGTGTGAACCTCCATACATTGCTTGCAAGATTTTCACTACATCATTCATTAATGCATGCATTCATTCATTCCTTACGTTCCTCTTTTCATAATCATGCCACGTAAAGCCACGAAAATAAACATACATAATAAGGAACATAACATAAACATAACCATACATACATAGCATCATCACATCACATATGACATCATAAGTCAACTTACATCACCCCCGGAAACCTCCCAAGTCAAAGCCTACACTTTACATTTTTCCCAAAATTTCAAAAATAATCTAAGTCTTAGGCGCATGGGCACTATGCAGGCGCGTGGCCTTCTGTGCGCATGGGAACACTTAGGCGCATGGGAAAGGTTCTGGGAGCATGGGCACTATTAGGGCGCATGACCCAACACTTAGTCATTCTGGGCATTTCTAGGCGCATGGGCACTATGCATGCGCATGAGTGCCTAGGCGCATGGGCAGTTTTGGGTGCATGGAACACTTAGCCAAATTCAGCCTATTCTAGGCGTGTGGATACTATTCGGGCGCATGGGTTTTGGCGCATGGGACTACACTTAGGCAATTTGACCATTGGGCGCATGGGCCAATTCAGGCGCTTGGGCAACCAACACATACTAATAACATCATAATCAGTCCCAAATCATCAATTCATCAAGTTCTAATTTAGTTCTAGCATTCTAAGCATCATAACACGAACATGGCATCATCATAACATCATAAATCACCCAAATCATAACCCACCCACATTCACACATACATATACATACGGGTGCAAAACCCATTTTCGTAAAAACATACATACATGCATTTCCAGCCCCAAAATCAGTTAAAACAAGTAAAAAGGGGGTTCTAGAACTCACCTTTGACAACCTTCGAGTATGACTTCTTCAAACCCGTTTGCAGATGAGTTCAAACACCTAAAACCCACCAAAACACACAACCCGAACACACAAACAAACACATAAGCATACAACCGAGGCATAGGCCGGCCAAGAACACTTAAAACCAAGAATTCTTACCTTGAATTCGAATTCCTATTCTTCTTTCTTCAAAAACCCAAGAGCTCTGCTCTTTCTCTCTCTAGAAAATCCAGATGAAAAGAAGATATGCAGAGAGTTGTGGGCGGCCATCACCTTTTTGCACCCACTTTTATTCTTTTTGTCCTTTGGACACATTTAGCCCCTCAACTTAGGTTAAATTGTGTTTTCTTTCTTTTATACACATTTATTCCTTCTTTCTCGTCTTTAAAAAAAAATATACCCGAGTGTTACAAGTCCACCCCCCTTATATAGGTTTCGTCCCCAAAACCTGTTATTCCTCAAACAAATGTGGGTAATACTGCCTCTTCTCTTCTTCAGTCTCCCACGTACACTCGGATCCCTTCCTGTGCTTCCACTGTACATGCACAAGGGGAACCACTTTATTCCTTAACCTTTTCTCCTTGCAATCAATGACTGCCACTGGTGCTCCACATAATTGAGCCTTTCATCAACTTCAATATCCTCCAGTAGTACAACCATATCCTCATCAGCTAAACACTTCCGTAGATGAGATACATGGAATGTTGGGTGAATTCCACTTAACTCATCGGGTAACTCCAACCTATAGGCCACCTCTCCTACTCGAGCAATGATTCGGAAAGGCCCTATGTATCTCGAACTCAACTTGCCCCGCTTCCTGAACCGAATGATACCTTTCCAAGGTGATACCTTCAACATAACTCTGTCACCCACCTTGAACTCAATCTGTCTACGTCTCCTGTCGGCATACGACTACTGCCTATCTTTAGCTGCCTTCATAAAGGCATTGATCTTTTCGAGCTTCTCAGTCATAGCCTCAATCACCTTAATACCTCCCAACTCCTTCTGACCAATATCACCCCAACAAACAGGTGTTCTACATCTCCTACCGTATAGCATCTCATAAGGGGGCAAACCAATACTGGCATGATAACTGTTATTGTATGAGAACTCATCTAACGGTAAATGGTCATCCCAACTTACTCCAAAGTCAATGACGCATGCCCGAAGCATATGTTCTAGAATCTGAATGGTCCTTTCCGACTGACCATCCGTCTGAGGATGATAAGTCGTGCTAATGTGTAACCTCGTCCCCATAGCATCATGGAATTTCTTCCAAAACATAGATGTAAACCGAGTGTCACGATCAGAAACAATAGACACCGGCACACCATGACGAGTTACAATCTCTTTGATGAATAGATCCGCTAATCTTACAGAGGAGTTCGTCTCACGGATCGGTAGAAAGTGGGCACCTTTGTTAAACGATCAACTATCACCCATATGGCATCATACCCTTTCATGGTACGCGGTAACTTCGTAATAAAGTCCATGGTGATATGCTCCCACTTCCACTCCAGTATATCCAACGGTTGGATCTTCCCGTACGGCTTCTGATGCTCGGCCTTCACTTGCAAGCAAGTAAGGCACTTACTCACATACTCAGCTACATCGCGCTTCATACCCGGCCACCAATAATCTTTCTTCATATCTTGATACATCTTTGTAGCACCAGGATGAATAGAGTATCGAGTCTTATGAGCTTCGTCCATAATCCTCCCACGTAAATCCCCGTAACGAGGGATCCACATCCGTCCGAATCGGGTTCTAACACCAAGAGTGTTTTCACCCAACTCCGTAACCATACCTCTCATCCTTTCGGGGTTAAGACGATCTTCCTTCAATGCCTCATCTTGAAACTCCTTGACCTACTTCATTACATCAGATGTCATGACCAATTGGTAAGCCTTCACCCGAATCGGCTCGAGTTTCTCCTTTCGGCTAAGGGCATCCGCCACTACGTTGGCCTTGCCCGGATGGTAATGGATCTCGCAATCATAAACCTTTATGAGCTCCAACCATCGCCTCTGCCTCATGTTCAAGTCCTTTTGCTCGAAGAAGTACTTCAAGCTCTTGTGGTCCGTGAAGATTGTGCACTTCATTTTGTATAGGTAGTGCCTCCAAATCTTTAGTGCAAAGACCACAGCTGCTAACTCCAAGTCATGAGTAGGGTAATTCACCTCATGAACCTTCAATTGTCGGGATGCGTAGGATATAACCTTTCCTCGCTGCATCAACAGCAACCCAACCCTGAGTAAGAAGCGTCCGAATAGACCACTAAGTCCTCGCTTCCTTCGGGTAATGATAAAACTGGAGCATTAGTCACCTTTGCCTTTAACTCCTCAAAAGAACTCTCTTGAGCTTGACCCCATACAAACTTCACATCCTTGCGGGTCAACTTAGTCAACAGAGAAGCTATCTTAGAGAAGTCTTGAATGAATCTCCTATAATATCCCACCAACCCCAAGAAACTACGAATCTCGGATGGCGTCTTTGGAGACTTCCATTGCATCACCGCTTCGACCTTTGCCGGGTCTACCATAATCCCCTCGGAATTCACTACATGACCAAAACTAAACTTCGTGCAACCAGAATGCGCACTTGGAGAACTTGGCATACAACTTCTCTTTTCTCAACGTCTCTAGCATTTCCCGAATGTGACCGGCATGCTCCGCCTCACTCTTCGAATAAATCAAGATATCATTGATAAACACAATCACTGATTTATCCAACATCAGCCGACACACTCGATTCATCAGGTCCATAAAAACAGTTGGCGCGTTAGTCAAACCAAAAGACATAACGAGGAACTCATAGTGTCCATAACGTGTGCGAAAAGCTGTTTTAGGAATATCTTGCACCTTCACCATCAGCTGATGGTAGCCAGATCGATGATCTATCCTCAAGAACCAACTAGCACCTTGGAGCTGATCAAACAGGTCATCAATCCTCGGCAATGGATACCGATTCTTCACCGTCAACTTGTTCAGCTCACGATAGTCTATGCACATCATCATACTACCGTCCTTCTTCTTCACAAATAAGATCAGAGCTCCCCAAGGAGAGATACTCGGTCTAATGAACCCTTTATCAAGCAACTCCTATAGTTGCTCCATCAATTCCTTCATCTCGGTCGGAGCCAACCGATACGGTGCCTTAGCAACAGGTTGAGCACCGGGTATCAAGTCAATCTGGAACTCAATCTCACGGTCCAGTGGCACACCTGGTAAATCTTCGGGAAACACATCTGGGAAGTCATACATAACCGGTACATCTGACAGTTGTGGTGTTGGCGTATCTACATCCTTCACGTAGGCCAAGTAGACACTACATCCACGCCTCATGCACTTTCCCGCCACCGCCATCGAAATCACCTTCGGGTCGTAACTCGATCACCGTAGATCGTCACCAAACTCCCGTCGAGCGCTGTCAGACAAATCATCTTCTTACGACATATGATATTCGCCTCGTAGTCCGCCAACCAATCCATTCATAGGACTACGTCAAATCCGCCTAAGGTTATCACGAACAGTCTAGCAGGAAATTTATGACCCTCTAATTCGATATTGCAGCCTTCTATCAGGTCAACAATCCTGGTAGTCTTACCTATGGCAGTTTCTAGATCAAAGGGCTCATCAACACTTCTACTACTAACAGGCAACTTAGCACAGAAAGCAGCAAAAATAAAACTCTTACTAGCACCTGAATCAAATAGCACAGAAGCAAGAGTTTGGTTTACTAGAAATGTACCAGACACGACATCGGGGTCCGTCCTAGCCTCCTCCTGATCATCATGAATGCCCTGGCGCTCGCCCTCTGCCCCTCGGTCCCGTTCTTCGGCCCTGCCCCGCAACTCTCAGCCCTTGGCTTCTTGCATTCTTGACTCATGTGGCCCTTTCCACCACAGTTAAAACACCTTTCCGCCTTGCACTCTCTTTCCATATGGCCAGGCTTTCCATACTTGAAGCACACGTTCAATCCCTACCTACACTCCCCGGTGTGCTCCTTCTCACATTTGCCACACCTCTTCAACTCCGCATCGGATGTGACCACACGCCGGTCATCCACCCGTGCATTCTTGTTGTTTGCCGGGGCACCACCCCGACCAAACCTCTTCCCATTCCAGTTTCGGTCACCACCGCCTTTCTTGCTCACCTCAGCCACCACCACTTCCCTCTCGTCGTACAGCCTCCCCGCCAGATCGACAACTGACCTGAACATATTCGGCTGGGCGGCGATCATATGCCTACGGATATCCGCCGGCAAGCCCTGAATATACCTCTTGATCTTTCGCGACAGAGGTGTTACCTGATCTAGCACCAGTCGTGCCATCTCGTTAAACTTGGTGATGTATTGTTGGTGAGTCATCGTCCCCGCCTCCAGCTGCAGGAACTCCTTTTCAACCTTGTCGAGCTCCCTATGAGGACAGAACACCTCAATCACCAGCTTCTTCAACTCTAGCCACCTCATTCTTCCAATTGCCCTACTACCCTCGGCTTGGACGATATTGTCCCACCAGCACAAAGCCGAGCCCACAAATGAATGAGTGGCAAACTTCACCTTCTGATCCTCCCGGCACTCGTTGATATCAAGTACAACTTCCATCTCTCTCACCCACCGGTGAGTAGCAGCAGCAGTGCCATTTAGGTCAAAAGTCGGGGGCTTGCATCTTTGAAATGCCCATAGTTACAGCCTCGTGCTGCCTTGGCACAGGCTCTTCTTCTTCTTCCTCATCAGCTGAGACAACCGTCTTAGTCTCCAGTTGCTCCCTTACTCCCGAGGACCTATTCCTCTATTTCCTTTCTCCTTCTCTCACAACCTTTATCACTTCGGTCACCACAGAGGGTAAGATCGTCTGCATGACCTGATGAACCTCCTCTACAACAGCCTCCTTTACCGAGGCCCTTAAGTTAGCACTCTCGTCACCGCCCTCTGGATCAGGGGTCTCGGGCTCTTCATGAGCCACCTCTTCAGCCCTAGGCCTTCCTCTCGTGACCCGTGGTCCAGCACCACGGCCACCATGACCTCCACCTCGAGAAGCCTTTGAAGATCTACCACCAGCCATCCTCTAACACGCTATAAGATTTAAACACTAACACGGTCATTCAAGGTAATAGCTCAGTTTATGGCAAGTATAGTAAGTCCCTAATTACAGTGGCCAGTTGTGATTAGCCACTTACTTTACTCTTCATACCCCAAGCATTTCCTATCCTGACTACATCAGTATCTAAATCTACTCGGAAGCACATAAATCACATAACATGCGCACGTAATACCGGTTAACATCAAGAAAATACCTGATGGCATGTAGCTACTCAGACTGGCATCCCTTCCCTTTGTCCCATTTTCAGTTTAAGTTTAGGTTTCTTTTGAAATTTTTAACCCGTTTCACTTAAACTTTGGCTCTGATACCAACTTGTAAGGCCCCGATCCTAGGATGCTCACAGTTGGACAATCATCACACATGAAACATATAATTTACATTTAAAATTTCTAAAACATTGCAGCGGAATTCTTTTAAACAAACCATTTCATATATTTATAATTGCTTTTGCAAAATAATACATCGTTGACAGATTACAAAATATTACTCGTTGCATTATATCACAAAAACATTATAATCTAAACAACGGATGCCATCCAAAATAATCCAAGTAGCTGCCCCATGCCATCCTCAACAACATTACCTGCCAACTGGAAACACATAAAAGTCAGCGTTGCTGAGTGAGTTCTAGTTTTATAAAATAAAATACTTTTCTTTCGTTTAAAACCATTCTTTCTTTACTTTCATATGCGATTATACAACATACGTACACATAGATAATAATTTATTATTATCTTTCATCGTCATTCGTTGACTCCATTCATTCATCATCGTACGTCATCTTTATCTTTCGTTATCTTTCTTACCGTACTATACGTACATCATTAACTTCCAATGACATGTACTGTACCCCTAACATTATGCACGAAGCTGACCAAGGGCCTGGGGCAAGTACACTCATCATTATAATTCATCTTTCATTCTTGACCAATGCCATGTGCTATACCCTGAACATTATGCACGAAGCTGGTTACTGGGCCTGAGGTCTATCATAGACCTCGAACATTGGGCACGAAGCTGACTCCAGTACCTAGGTCAAGCTGCAAGGGTCCCATACATATGGTCAATCACAAGGATTAGACCTCTAGTGTGCATCCTTCCGGGGTAACTAACCCGCACACAGTTGAGCTAACACCCTTCATTGGGTGTGAACCTCCATACATTGCTTGCAAGAATTTCATTACATCATTCATTAATGCATGCATTCATTCATTCCTTACTTTCCTCTTTTCATTATCTTCCGCTTTACGTTACATAATACATTCCATTTACTTTTCATAATCATACCACGTAAAGCCACGGAAAAAAAACATACATAATAAGGAACATAACATAAACATAACCATACCATACATAGCATCATCACATCACATATGACATCATAAGTCAACTTACATCACCCCCGGGAACCTCCCAAGTCAAAGACTACACTTTACATTTTTCCCAAAATTTCAAAAAATAATCTAAGTCTTAGGCGCATGGGCACTATGCAGGCGCGTGGCCTTCTGGGCGCATGGGAACACTTAGGCGCATGGGAAAGGTTCTGGGTGCATGGGCAGTATTGGGGCGCATGACCCAACACTTAGTCATTCTGGGCATTTCTAGGCGCATGGGCACTATGCATGCGCATGAGTGCCTAGGCGCATGGGCAGTTTTGGGCGCATGGAACACTTAGCCAAATTCAGCCTATTCTAGGCGTATGGATACTATTCGGGCGCATGGGTTTTGGGCGCATGGGACTACACTTAGGCAATTTGACCGTTGGGCGCATGGGCCAATTTCAAGCGCATGGGCAACCAACACATACTAATAACATCATAATCAGTCCCAAATCATCAATTCATCATGTTCTAACTTAGTTCTAGCATTCGAAGCTTCATAACACGAACATGGCATCATCATAACATCATAAATCACCCAAATCATAACCACCCACATTCACACATACACATACATACGGGTGCAAAACCCATTTTCGTAAAAACATACATACATACATACATTTCCAGCCCCAAAATCAGTTAAAACAAGTAAAGAGGGGGTTCTAGAACTCACCTTGACAACCTTCGAGTATGAATTCTTCAAACCCATTTGCAGATGAGTTCAAACACCTAAAACCCACCAAAATACACAACCCAAACACACAAACAAACACATAAGCATACAACCGAGGCATAGGCCGGTCAAGAACAACTTAAAACCAAGAATTCTTATCTTGAATTCGAATTCCTCTTCTTCTTTCTTCAAAAACCAAAGAGCTCTGCTCTTTCTCTCTCTAGAAAATCCAGATGAAAAGAAGATATGCAGAGAGGTGTGGGCGGCCATCACCTTTTTGCACCCACGTTTATTCTGTTTGTCCTTTGGACATATTTAGCCCCTCAACTTAGGTTAAACTGTGTTTTCTTTCTTTTATACACATTTATTCCTTCTTTCTCGTCTTTAAAAAAAAATACCCGGGTGTTACACTCAAAGCGCATGACACGTCCGGTCTAGTGCATATCATCGCATACATGATGGATCCTATTGTCACACCCTCAAAATCCACGTGCGGGGTTTTATCGCAAGGCATGTGAAATACCAGGATCTCAGTCATTAGTTACTCAGAACGACTCTATATGAACGAACAATCAAAATTAGAGTTTAACTTTAAAACAATGCGGAAGCGTTTAATAAACCAGAAAAACAAAAGTAAAAACAATATAATGTAAAATGCGCAAACACACGCCCAAAGTAATACCAACAAATACTTAAATGTTTAATAACCAAACCAAAACAAGTTTCAATAATGCTAACAACTACAATGATGCTGACCCGTGCACGTGCTTCTAGGCAATGGTAACCTCAACCTAAGAATAGCATACTAAAAGAGTCAACACAATGGTTGGTGAGTTCAAGAGTTTGCGTTAATTATAAAACAGTAATAGTTGTAAAATATAAGAGGTGTATTGAAATAGATAGCTAGTCTATGTTCATCAGTAATAATCATAGTGATTTCACGATTGAAGCTGACTGTGTTTTGTTTGTTGCCTCTCGTCACGACTTACCAGGTCGTGATGATGTTTGTGTTAGGACAAAATTTCATTCGTTTGACCTTGAGTCACACAGGTGGGGCTTGTCAGACCCGGTAGTACTAGCCAACATTTCCCGCTAATCATCATTATTAACAATCCGAAAGTGTGAGGACTTTCATGGTATTCAACACTATATCATACTATACACAACTCATATAAAGTAAGCGTTTGTAAAACTAGTATGCTATCTCCCCCAAAAGAGAGTACGTAAAAGAGTGGGGCATGAACTCACCTGATGTGCGCAAGAAATAACTTAAGGCTTAACTTGACAAGGAAGGAAAGACAACCTTCAGAGGTCACTTAGAACATGCAAGTACATAAGTACGTGTACACAGAAATCATAATGAAACCCTAAGTGCTCTATAACCCAAAGGACTCAAGGTTTGGAAAAACAGAACACATTGACCCAATTGACCCGTTTGACCCGTTGGTAACCTATGAACTACAACATTCATTCTTAGGTTTCTAGCATTCATATCATCAATCTAACATCCATATACCATCACAAACACTTTAACAACACCAATACATCATCAAATCATCATATTCATACAAATAAAGTTACTATTATTAGTAACCTAGGAACAACGCCTCAAAATCAAAGCTTTCTTGCATAATCAATGTAAACTAGCATCAATATAACCTAACTAACATACTAACATCAACAAACAACATAAAATCATCACCCAATTTCAAGTTTTGACTCTAGGGTTTCGGCCAATTATAAAAACCATCAAAAACATGCAAAAATCTAACCTTAAAATGTGTATTGGCTTGGAATTGAAGATTCTAACGTATTGTAACCCTTGAAATCGATCAAATCCGATGCTTTGTTGGTGTTCTTGGCCGAATTCGAAGAGGAGAGGGAGAGGGAATGAAGTCGCGGCCGTGAGGGTGCTTTAGGGTTAGATTCTTGTTTTTTTTTATTTAATAATCATAATTACCCTTTTAACCCTTACAATTTGTATTTTATAAAAATTAGGATTCTAAATACTTTTTAAAAGGTTTTTAACTAAGATAATAAGCATGTAAACTAACAATAACAATTATATGTTTTATCATTACTAAATACAAAACATACGGATTAAATACACACGTTTCCACGTTACACGATAAAATTCATAAATAATATTTAAATCACGTAAACACATAAGCACAACTTAATAATCACATCATTAACTATTATCAGTTTATCATTATTAATTGTTATTTAGTCACCAACATTCAACGACAACTACTGTGTGCTCACGACACGTGTATGCATGACTTAACGGAGCTAACGGACTTTGGTAACAAAAAATTACCGGATGTCACATTATCCCATGTTGAAAGAATTTTCATCCCGAAAATTACGTTACGTGGCATGTGTTCCATCACTGGTCTACTGCATTGGCACAAAGTAATCAAGTGAGTTTCGAGTGAGTTGTCACATCATCCCCATGTTGAATGAAATTTCATCCCGAAATTTAATCAATAACTTCGTCGGCTGGCATCGTCCTTTCAATAGCTGAGGATAATTAAGCTTCATCTGGTCCTCACATTTCCATGTGAATTCTGGTCCATGTCTCGAGTTCCAACGAACCTTGACTATGGGTATTTTGCTTTGCTTAAGTGTCTTTACCTCACGATCCATCACCTCGACTGGTTCCTCAATGAAGCATAATTGTTCATCTACTAGGACTTCCTCAAGCGGTACGATCATCGTTTCATCCGTTAAACACTTCTTTAGATTTGAAACATGGAATACGTCATGGATTCCACTCAATGAATCAGGTAAGGCTAGTCGATAGGCCACTGGACCTATTCTTTCACATATCTCAAACGGTCCAACGTATCTCGGATTTAGTTTTCCTCTTTTACCAAACCGAATCATGCCTTTCCACGATGAGACTTTCAGTAAGACTTTGTCACCAACCTGAAATTCTAGAGGTTTCCATCGCTTGTCAGCATAACTTTCTAGCTGTCGCGCGCTGCAGCCATACGATTCCTTATTTGAACAATCTTCTCAGTGGTCTCGTGTACTAACTCAGGAACCGTTAGCTGGCTATCACCATTTCAACCCAACAAACTGGTGATCTACATTTTCGCCCATACAAAGCTTCAAAAGGTGCTGCCTTATGCTAGTGTGATAGCTATTGTTGTAAGAAAATTCCACCAATGGTAGGTGAACTTCCCAGTTATTCCCTAAGTCAATCACACAAGCACGTAGCATGTCTTCCAACATCTGTATCATATGTTCACTTTGACCATCGGTCTGTGGGTGATAAGCAGTACTCATATCCAATCGCGTACCTAAAGATTTTTCGCAACGACTGCCAGAAGTGCGATGTGAAACGAGCATCACGATAGGAAATGATTGAAACTGGTACACCATGTCTTGACACTATCTCCTTCAAATAAAGTCGGGTTAATTTCTCCATTTTGTCCGTTTCCCTTATGGCCAAGAAATGAGCAGACTTCGTTAATCGGTCCACAATAACACATATCATGTCACAACCAGTAGGAGTTTGCGGTAGCTTGGTAATGAAATCCATTGAGATCTGTTCCCACCTCCATATAGGGATCTCAGGCTGTTGCAATAACCGAAATGGTTTCTGATACTCCACTTTTACCTTTGAGCAGGTCAGACACTTGCTCACATAAGTAGCTACATCTGCTTTCATATTAGGCCACCAATAGTGCGCCTTCAGATCATGATATATCTTTTCAGATCCAGAATGTATAGAGTACTTAGACTTGTGTGCCTCACTCATGACCAAGTCTCTCAGATTTCCATGCAAAGGTACCCAAAGTCTGTCCATGAAGTAACGAATTCCATCCGCTTTTACTTCCAATTGTTTTTCCATTCCCCTTAACGATTCAGACCCAATGTTTTCTGCTGTCAAAGCTTCTGTCTGAGCCTCTCGGATTTGTTCAGGTAACTGTGTGCTAATGGTAAGCTACAAAGCTTGTACACGTCGAGGCTTAGCAGTTCTTTCCTACTCAGTTCGTCGGCGAATACATTTGGTTTCCCAGGATGGTATCTGATAGCACAATCATAGTCGTTCAGTAGCTCTACCCAACGTCTTTTCCTCATGTTCATTCCTTTTGCTCAAAGATGTGTTGAAGACTCTTGTGATCGGTGTAAATAGTGCGTTTGGTACCGTACATGTAGTGTCTCCAAATCTTTAAGGCAAAAACTACCGCACAATTCCAAGTCATGGGTGGTATAGTTCTTCTCATGAACCTTAGTTGTCTAGAGGCGTAAGCTATTACCTTATCCTGCTGCATCAATACACACCCAAGTCCTTGAATGGAAGCGTCACAATAGACTACAAAATCGTCACTTCCATCCGGTAACGCTAATATCGGTGCGCTACACAATTTCTGTTTCAGCAAGTGGAAAGCAGATTCCTGAATCTCGCCCTATTTGTACGTTGTTCCTTTGTGAGTCAAGGCTGTGAGGGGTGAGCAATCTTAGAAAATCCTTTAATGAATCGCCGATAGTACCGCCAGTCCAAGAAACTGTTGTATCTCACTTGCATCTTAGGAATCGACCAATTCTTTATCGCTTCAATTTTAGCTGGATCAACATGTATTCCTTTCTCGGTAACAATATGACCCAAAAATTGCACTTCGCGTATCCAAAAATCGCACTTAGAAAACTGGCGTACAATTGTTCTTTTCTAAGTAATTCCAGGATTAACCGCAAATGCTCCCCATGTTCTTCCTCTTTCTTGGAGTAGATCATATGTCATCGATAAAGACAATAACAAACTGATCAAGATAGGGTTTGCACACGCGATTCATGAGGTCCATGAATACCGCTGGTACATTCGTCAACCCGAATGGCATAACTAAAATCATCATATTAGGTTTCTATGAACTACAACATTCATTCTTAGGTTTCTAGAATTCATATCATCAATCTAACATCGATATACCATCATAAACACCTTAACAACACCAATCCATCATCAAATCATCATATTCATACAATAAAGTTACTATTATTAGTAACCTAGGACAACGCATCAAAATCAAAGCTTTCTTGCATAAATCAATGTAAACTAGCATCAATATAACTTAACTAACGTACTAACATCAACAAACAACATAAAATCAACACCCAATTTCAAGTTTCGACTCTAGGGTTTCGGCCATTCATAAAAACCATCAAAACATGCCAAAATCTAACCTTTTAAAGGGTTTTTAACTAAGATAATAAGCATGTAAACTAACAATAACATTATATGTTGTATCTTTGCTAAATACAAAACATACGGATTAAATACACACGTTTCCACGTTACGCGATAAAATTCATAAACAATATTTAAATAACGTAACACATAAGCACAACTTAATAATACATCATTAACTAATTATTATCAGTTTATCATTATTAATTGTTATTAAGTCACCAACGTTCAATGACAACTAGTGTGTGCTCACGACATGTGTATGCAAGACTTAACGGAGCTAACGGAGTTTGGTAATGGAAAATTACCGGATGTCACACCTATAGCAATGCATATGGGATTTCCTTCATCCTTTCTTGCTCATCCTTTGAGCTTGGACATTGAGCTGCACTCAATATAGTCCCTCTTTGAGTAGGTACCAACCTTTCTTAGAGTTTACATCTTGAACCTTTTCAAGATTTTATCCATATATGCACATTGGTTTAAACCTATCAACCGCCTTGATCTATCCCTATAGATCTTTATTCCCAAAATATAGGCGGCTTCACTAAGATCTTTGATGGAAAAACAACTTCCAAACCAGGTTTTAACACCTTCCATGGTTAGAATGTCATTTCCAACAATAATATATCATCAACATACAATACTAAGAATGTGATGATGCTCCCAATAGCTTTCTTATACACACAAGCTTCATCAGCGTTCTTGATGAATCCAACCTTTTGATCTCTTCATCAAAACATGATTCTAACTTCTTGATGCTTGTTTCAATCCATAGATTGATTTCTTTAACTTGCATACTTTATTAGGATAGTGTGGATCGACAAAACCTTTAAGCTGAACGATATGGACATTCTCTTTGAGATGTCAATAAGGAAAGCAGTTTTGACATCCATTTGCCAAATCTCATAGTCATAATATGCAGCTATGGCAAATAATATCCTAATTGACTTTAGCATTGCCACGGGCGAGAAGGTTTCATCATAATCACCCCTTGAGTTTATGTGAAACCTTTTGCTACAAGTCTTGCTTTATAAGTATCTAAGTTTCCATGCATATCAGTTTCTTCTTGAAAACCCACTTACATCCAACCAGTTTGGACTTAAGTGGTGGCACAACCAATTCCTACACTTGGTTGTCATGCATGGATTGCATCTCTACATTGATGGCTTCAAGCCACTTGTCACAATCCGAATTGGACTTGCATCATGGTACATAGTTGGTTCATCCGAGTCAACTACATAGCATCCATTCATGAAAAATCAATATCTTTCGGGTGGATAGCTAGTTCTACCAGATCTGCGAACGTTTTGTGTGTATTGATCAAACACTTGATCATTATCAACAACCTCTTGTTGATTGCTATTATCAACCAACGTGTATCGGCTTGTGGTTCCGATACTCATCAAGTTCCACTGTTCTATCTGTAGTTCCTTCCATAAGGAATTTAGTTTCCAAGAACTCGGCCTTTCGAGCAATAAATACCTTTTGCTCTGTTGGATTGTAGAAGTAATATCCCATCGAGTCTTTGGGATATCCTATATGGATACACTTAGTGGATCGACTTTCTAACTTGTTTGGGGTGTTTTGCTTAACATAAGCCTCACAACCCATACCTTTAAATATGATAATTGGAACCCTTCCATACCATATTCAAAAAGTGTCTTATCCACTTTCTTTTTTGTATTCAGAATTCGGAATACGGCGAGAGAGCAATGCAAACCCCAAAATGACAGAGGTAGTGTGCTTCTAGCCATAGATCGAACCATATCCAATAGGTTCGGTTTCTCCTTTAGACACACCATTATGTTGTGGGTCCGGGTGGAGCAAGCTGTGAGACAATCCCACAACTCCTAAGATGATCTTGAAAAGCATCACTAAGGTATTCACCTCCTCTATCTGAGCGAAGAACTTTGATGGTTTTGTTAGGTTGATTTTCTACTTAATTCTTGAAGATTTTGAACGTTTCAAAAGCTTCATCTTTGTGTTCAACAAGTAGAATAACCATAACGACTATAATCGTCGATGAAGGTATGAAGTATCTTTCACCATTTCTTGTCATTGCTTTAAAAGGACCACATACATCCGAATGTATAATTCCTAATAAGTCTTTTGCCTTTGGTTAGTACCACTAAAGGGTTCCTTGGTCATCTTTCCTTGTAAACAAGATTCACACTTATCAA
The DNA here is from genome assembly GCA_025506505.1 of Flaveria sonorensis. Lineage (NCBI taxonomy): Eukaryota > Viridiplantae > Streptophyta > Magnoliopsida > Asterales > Asteraceae > Flaveria > Flaveria sonorensis. The sequence goes on along the minus strand of JACCIY010001602.1, from coordinate 6,580 downwards.
ATGAACCCTCTTCATTTGCTTCCAAAAGGCCATTCTTTTGAAGTGTTTGAATACGATCTTGTTTATGTGACCAAGACGACAATGCCAAAGATATAATTCACTTAAACCCATTTTAAGTTTCTTGGTGCTCGACTGGTATAACGAGTTATTAATGGATGAGTCATCATGAACCAATTGATATATACCATTAAAAGGCATAGCCTTAAAATAAAATATATCATCCATAAATACACAAATACCATCGTTTATAAACTTTAATACATAACCAAGTTATTTTAGAAGGGAAACTGAAATTATGTTCCTAGTCAAACTGGGAGCATACAAAACATTCTTCAAAATGACTTTCCAAACCACTTGGAAGCTTCAAGATATAGTCTCCTGGGCTTCGACATCAACCTTTGCTCCGTTGCCCATATAGAGACTAGTATCCCCCTTCTTAAAATGCTTATTTCTTTTGAAACCCTGCAACAAATTGCAAATATGAGTTCCACATCCGGTATCTAATACCCATGTGTTTGAGAAAATAACATTAAGTTTAATACGGATCATGAAAGTTGTACCTGAGGTCTGCCCATCATCCATCTTGTTTCTCAACTCCTTGAGATAGATTGGACAATTCTCTTCCATGTCCTATCTCACCACACTCAAAGCATGGATCGTTCTCCATAACCTTTGGCTTCTTAAGCCTCGGTTTTGGTGGTCTCGCTTAGTCTTTTCCTTACCCTTTCTTTGATGTACCTTGCCTTTGGCAACATTTTGGCAACATTTGCCTTGGGTTCAGGGTGATGCCTTTTCTAATTTCCACCCTCATTGATCGTGAGAACTGGTAAAACCCTTTTACAATCCCTGCCTCGACTGTTTTGAGCATTGCATGAGTTAATAACCCTAATGCTTTTGTCCCATCCATTCATGTTATAATTCATGATAAAAGTCTCAAACTTCTTGGTTAGACCATTGTGGATCAAATCCGTGGCCAACTCTTTTGAGACGGGACAATTTAGCCTTTCGAGGGATCAATGTGGCTTTTCATCTTTATCACATAAGATGATACGTATTGGGTTTCTTCCATTCGACATGCATGAAGCGCTCGAATCATTTCAAACGCTCTACCCTCGCTTGTTGAAGGAACATTTCCTTCAGTGGGTAATCATGTCGTATGCCCCGTGATGTTCAAAATCCTTTTGAAGCTGGGAATCATGGTTCCCAACATAAGGCAAGAAACTTGCATAGAATCCTTAGTGTTCTTAACCCAATCCTCGTAGGCATCAACATCATCAATGTTGGGTTCATCGGGAATAGGATCGTCCAACACGTATGATTTCTTTCCTGCTTGAGAACAATTCTCAAGTTTCGAAACCAATCCATGAAATTATTGTGATTTAGATGATCCTTTTCAAAGGATAGTTCTCAGTGACAGGTTATGGACGGTCGGGGAGGTAGCGTTGTTATTATTAGCGGCCCGTACTAAGTTTAATTTTAGTATTTAGAAAAATTACATTTAACTATTAATACCCTTTCATGTCTCATAGACAATTAATAATTAAAATCTAGAATCTAACGTTACATTCAAATAATGGTTAGGTGACCTTTATCCCATTATTTAAATTAACAAGGTAGTCAACTTTTGACAATTGCAACCCTTTGCAATTCTAGTTTATGGGATGGATTAAACATCTTTATGTTTAGTCGGCATGTTTAATCCATCAACACCATTGTACACCATGCTTCGTGACCCTATTCACATGGTTTCCAATTCAAGTCGTCCTACTTACACACACGTGTGAGTTTACACATATAGGTGGTTAGGTGACCTTTATCCCACAAATATGTTAAGCCCACCTCAAACACAAGTTCCCTAAATGTGGTTAGGTGACCTTTATCCCACAAATAGTTCTTAAGTGATTCGAGTGTTGTATAAAAGGATGATGTTAAACTTGTTTAAAAGGGATTTTGTTTCCATTAATTCTAGTTATGAAAACATTTTGTACCTTACATTTGCACGCATTCAAATGCGTGATACATGAGTGAAACCAATTTCCAAGGTTCTTTTAATAAACCCAATTTATTGCGAAAACATTACCTTTAATAAACCATTTTATTACCCATGTTAATATTCCAAAAGAACCGTTTGCAGCTTGTTGTTGATTTGAAATTGTTTAATAGTGCATATCCAAATATCACATGAACAATAAATTAAATCAACCATACAAGCAACACATACAACAACAAGTTCATAACCATAGCCAACTAATTTAACATCACTTGTTGACCGAAACAAGTGGTTATTAGGTCCTTTCTAAGGGTAACACTTGTGTCGATGAACTCCCACTTGATCCCGCATCCAAATGCTTCAAGTGTCCACTTTGTGTTGTAATTCTCACATTCGATTTGAGCTTCCAAATAGACTTAAATTCTGCACCAAACCCCTTTGGGCATTCAAAATATGTTTTTGGTTATTCTGTTAAATCCCATTAAGAGCTATGAAGCCCTTTGGGCACAAATTGGCCCAACCGAAAAACATTCTTGTTGCATCTTCTTTACAAAATTATATATCCTATATACATTTTCTAGTAAAAGTGAAATGCAACTAATCTATTTATTTTACATACCAAATGAAAATAAATAAATTACATAGCCAAAGAACAATAAATTTAATTATTACAACCCTTTGAATAATCAAATACAAATCACAACACAACCAAACACAAGGTCTCGGCTAGGTTATGAACATCAAGATACATATCCAAATATGTAAGAAAAATCCAAGAGTTTTCCCCTTGAATCACAGACTTTCGGTTAATGTATAAACAAACCGAATATCATGATTCTTGTCCAAACAACTTAAATCATCCAATGATTAAATTTTCAAGATTACAATATGCATGTAAAGTAGAATCTTGAAAAACAAGGAAACATAGACCTGAATTTTCGGTCTGTTGGTGAATAAAGCAAGAAACCGAGAATTAGTCCAAATGAAGCATGTATCCATATAACCGGCTCTGATACCACTGTTGGGTTTTCACAAGTTTATCAGAGTCATTTTATCCTTATAAATGAAAATGCAGCGGAAATGGTATAAAAAACTTGTTACAGTTAATATATAAACCAATTTATTATATAGTTAAAAGAAAACCCGTAATGGATCGTTATATGAAAAACCATGCTTATAAGCAACCATAGGGTGTTTAGTAATCTACCTCTAGAATGGGACAAAGAAAGAAGATGTCGATCGGCGGCTTCCAAAGCAGAAACCTCAAGCTTGCCTACCCAAGCTTCCAACAATACACCAGTTGCTAGGATTTTCTTTACCATCGGGTTTTATTTTTGGTTTTCCTGACCGATCGAGAGAAAAGCTACAGGAACACCGACGTGCACCTTTGTGTGTGTTTTAAGTTATCAGAGAGAGTGGTTGAATGCAATCATATATTGCACTCCTATGAAACTGAATTTCAGAGTGAGAGAAAAGTGGGTGGGACCCATCCCTTTAACCCATCTGCATTTCTCTAATATTCATCTGCATTAGTAAATGCAGATGAACAAAAACCGATCCGCATTTGTAAATGCAGAAGAAGAAACTTCATCAGCATTTTCAAAATGCATATCCGCATTTGTAAATACGGATGATCAGTTTCATCACAGCATTTCCTTAAGTGCTCATCCGCATTTACTATCCGCATTAGTAAATGCGGATGAAGTAATTCCTTCAGCATTTCCCCAAATGCACATCCGCATTTGCAAATGTGGATGATGAACATTCATCCGTTTTCCTCAGTAACACATCCACATTAGTAAAATGGATGAGTAAAAGAAATGCGGAACAAACACTTGTATTGTTTGTTCAAACACTTGATTAACAATACAAAGTACTCTCTCTTAGAATAAATATATCTATATAATTTATTCATAACACTATTGCAAATATTAAAAACCCAATTTCTAATCCTTCAAGTGCCAATATTTTATTTAGATGATCATATCATATGATAAATATTATGGGTGTTGTCTAGCTTGTTATTGGGTTTGACCCGACTTGGATCATAACGTACTAGCCATATCATCAATATGTGTCTTGGGCAGACCGTTCCCAACACTCTCATGTACCTAACAGCCAGCAGGCCTGATATCATGTTTCCACATGCATTTGTGCAAGATATCAAGCCACCCTAAGATGTCACACCTGGTTGCTGTCAAGAGGATTCTTAGATATCTCAAAGATATCCAAAGAGTTCTGACTTCAATCTGTATGCTTATATAGATAGTGACTATGGTGGTTCAACATGACTGCAAAGTCTAATCTGGGGGATGTCAATTCTGGTGGAAGGATGTTCATGGCAATGCAAGAAACAATCCTGTGTCTCTGCATCAACTGCTGAGGCTGAATACATTGCTACTGCAAGTTGCTGTGCTCAAGTGCTTGGATTCAGAATCAGATGCTAGACTATGGATTCAACTTCAAAGAGACTCCCATCCATATAGGCAACAACAGTGCTATCTCCATCATTAGAGAATCCTGTGTAGCACTCAAGGACCAAACACATCAACATCAGTTATTATTTGATTAGAGATAATTTTGATAAGGGATTAATCAAATTAGTCAAATTTAACACAAATGAACAATATGCTAATCTGTTCACTAAAGCTTTTGATGAACAAAGATTCAAATATCTTGTATCAGCTATTGGGATGATTAACTTTAAGTAATTTTTTCTTAAAAAACTTAAATCAACTTTATTCCTAAAAACTGTGTGTCCTAAGTTGTCTACTTTATCACCTTCATAAGCCCAGTTTATTTTGGAAAGAAAATTTTAATGATATTCTTAGATTTTTGAAAATTTCAAAACATATTTTCCTTCGGAAGATATCAGATTGCCTCGCGGAAAATTTATGTTTTCAAATCAAGAACTACTTTAAGAAATTTACCTTCAGAAGAAATTCTAAGAATATCTTCCGAATCTTAATATGCTTCTAAGTACTTGCATGTATTTGAAGGACAAATATCTTCCGAAAGCAATTAAGTCTCGGAAGATTATTCTCTTAGAATAAAACTCCCAAGATTTAATATTTTCCAAAACCAAATATGTGTCGGAAGAAAAACTCTCTAAGTATTTTCTCCGTAGCCAAATTTTCATAATTTTAAGAATATATTCTGAAGCCAAATTGGCTTCGGAAGCTTTTCTCAAAACTTCCGAAGCAAAAATTACCTTCAGAAGATTTTCAACTTCTAAGAAAACTACCTTTTTGGGCGCTTTTTGAGAAATAGGACCTACTTTCGGATTTCAAATTTATCCTTTTACATTAACTTTGTCTTAAATCTATTCCTATATATTCTCAACGGTTCCCCTTCTTCTCACTCTCTTCTTCTTCACAAATTCTTGACTCAAATTCTCCCAAATAACCTTCTATTCACCAACAAACTTCCTTCATGGCAAGCATTGATCGATGAAACCAACTGGTTTTACCATGAACCTTCACAGATAACACAATTAGGTTGCTCTATTAGACTCTAGAATATCCTCAATCTCAGAGGTCTGTCAATACCTTTCTGCGTCTCACTACTTCACCTCCCTTACCATGATCCTTCTCTTTATGAGGATCAGTTACTTGCATTTGGGAGGACCTGCCAAGAGGTCACCATGGATGGGGAGAAGGCTATTTGCTATAGTGCAGGGGAGGATAATTTTCATCACTCCGGCCATCATGCTCACACCTTTAGCTGGATGATGAAGAAGGTGAGTTGTCCTTTCCGAAAGCTGCTGTAAACCATTCTTTTCAGCAGATGGGCTATGAGGGTGACTTCTTAGTCAAAACCTTCAGGAAGGGGAAGGTCTCATCCAAATAGAATACCTCCTCCATGTCATCATACACGTCTCTCCAACAAGCATGGAGGATGGGATCAAGTTCCAAAGGACCTCTCCTTCATAGTCCATGGAATGGTTTAGGGGGTCAAATTTAGGTACTCTTAATGTCTATACAAATTTACTTGCTGATTTAGACTCCTTAGAATACTACATGTTCCCGTGATATCCAGCACACTCTCAAACTGTGAACTGGCTCACAGTTGAGGGGAACAGGTAATATTCTTAAATTGGGACAGATGAAGCCCAGTATCTTAAAATACTGAGAAAGCCTACTGTTGGCTTCTCTGGGGTAGAAACAGCCCTGGTTCCAAAAATGTTTAGTTCATTACTCAAGGTGGCAACCTAGCAGCACCAGCTAGTGTTGAAACCACACCCTATACCTTAACTCCACCTACCCCCACAGCCTCAAATTACCATCACCTACAAAAGAAAAACCCAAACAAACCCCCTGCACCACTACATGAGCAGGTGCAGGTCCCCATATCACACAGGAGGAAGTGGAATCTCGAGCTCCTACTTCCCTGAGGAGCAGACACTCCCATCTCTCAAATGATCAGTGCTGAGGTTCCTCATGCTCAGCCTGATGAGCTCACATCCCCACAGCCTTAAGCAAACACTCTGAGTCTCAACACTCAAGTGATTAGCCTTCAGGGGATAGTTACCACCCTTAGCCGCTGGACTTAAACCACCCAATTCCCAGCCTTGATTTCTATAATGATGAG
>JACCIY010001709.1:0-28804 GCA_025506505.1 Flaveria sonorensis | reverse complement strand
TTTATAGAGGCTCTAGCACCGCATATTACAGCGAATATTCGCTCATAATTGCGTATGACGCGTTTTGTATTACAAAGTCAAAAAGTAACAGTAAAACTACAATAATGTAGTATACAAACAAAATAGTTTGTCGGCCAATTATAAAGATGAATTATTGGTCCTTCTTTTCCTTTCTTGTGGGCCTATTGTTTTGATTGAGCTTTTGACTTCCCAGCCGATTTTGCTGGTGTGAACTCTCTATCCAGTTCTGCCATCATTTGCTCATAGGCTTCTTCGTCCAAGGGTTCATCTTCTTGGCTATCTTGTAAAATCTGAGTATCTTCTCCTATTTGTGAAGAGTCATTCAGACTTCTTGAGCAAGAAGCTTCTTCTTTTCTCTTTCAATTCTTGGCTATATCCTTCTTTATTTCTGCAATGTATTGTTGCATTATTTCTTCCTCACTGATATTGTCAGTGCCTTTCGTCATTTTTAGTTTCCTAACAATATGTTGAAAAGGGCTAGGAGCTTCTCTTTGTTGATTATTTGTTGTTGTTTGCTATAAAGCTCTATGGTCTGCTGGATTTGATCCACTGTCTCTTGGCATTTAATTTGCCATCCTCCTTCTTCATCATTTGTTTCCAGAATTTGTCTTATAAGTTCTTCTGATGCAAAAGATTTTCGCTGGTATAACCAGTTTCTGGAGTCCATTTCCATATCCATGGGATACTAAACTGGACAAAATAGTGTAAAGAGGCCATTCCCTCAATTAATTATTCTCATGTTGGGCTTCTATTAAAGCCGGTGATAAATCTACCCATTGAGAGTATAAGTTTTAAATAATTGGGATTCTCCCATGAAGATTTCAATAGATGGACCGTATGACTGCCACCATTTATGAAACCAAACCGGAATATCCGATTCATATATTTTAGAACAATTTTTATAAACCACGAATGTTTGTGATTCTGATTATCAATCAGAAATACTTTATAAAAGCTTTAATATAATCCCAATAGTTATATCTAATGGGAGTTCTAGTTTCAGGGTGCAAAATTTCCCTGTCTTTTAAAGGAGATATTCCCCAATTTTCAACAGATATTATCTGTTTAACCACAATTTTGCTGAAACTTATAATTTATTACTACCCATATAATGAGTAATTTCGCAGGATTCTGCTTTGAGGAGTTCCTCATAATATATTCTGGACTTATATGTCTCAGAGGGATAGAATCCCGTGTCAAAATACCTCTTGATTATAAACCAAGGCTGATCATTCCATTTTTTATCTTTTTGATCTAAAGGAGTATAACATCCTTTTTTGGATTATTAATCCATCCTTCATCTTCACTTTCATTTATAGTGACCTGTGCATATGATGCTGTTTCTTCAGGATATGTCCCTGTGATGCCTTATAGGCTAAAAACTCTTTATATTTTTTCATCAAATTGAGGTTTTGAGGAGGATGATGCATATGATGCATTATCCATAGCTATAAGCTTCTTATTACCCATTTGATGGATAATTCTTTCTGTTCCTCTCCCTCTATAAGAGGAGTTCTTCCACGGCCTCTGCCTCTGTCCCAGGGATCATGGCTGAAATATTTAACCACAAGAAATTATTATTTCCCATGTTTTAGATCCCTTAGCTGATTTTCCAAGGATTTTATTCCGAATTTAATTTGCTCAATAGCATGGTTTTTTGCCTTATCTGACAAAAACGGAATTTCTCTTATTTCTTGAATATTATTCTGCAATCCTATTATTTGGATCTGAATATTATTGTTTTTTCTATAATTTCAAATATTGCTATGCGCATAATTCCTCTTGAATGACTCATTGATTTAAATATTCCCTGGTAAGAAAATCAGGTAAACTGTTATCAGTTCCCCTTTTATAAATGATTTCAAAATCAAATGGTGCAAGATGTGATTGCCATCTGGCAAACATCTGTTTTGAGACATCATGTTTAAAATCTTTATTAAACATATATTTGGCTGCATTGCAGTCAGTTTTAATTATAAATTTTTTATTAATAAATCGTCTTGAAATTTAAAACACATTTAACTATTGCAAGAATTTCTTTTGCAACAGTTGCATAATTTTTCTGACTTTCATTCCATTTTCCAGAATGAAATCTAACAAGATATTCTTGTTTATTAATTGCGGATATTTGTTTTAGATACCCCCATAGCCTATATCTGAGGCATCAGTTTCAACAATTTTTTCCCATTCTGGTTTGTTATTGTTAAGCAAGGAAGGTTTTGAACCTTTTGCTTAATCTTTTGTACCGCTTTAGTATGATTGATAGACCATGGCTTAGGATTCTTCCTTAGCCTATCGTATAATAAAGCCGTATCTTGTGCTAAATTTTATATAAGGAAGAATATAGTTTAAACTTCCAAGAAATCTCTGTAATTGTGTTTTGTCTAAAATCTCATCTGGGAATTTAGACGCAAATTCAATACTTCTATTGATCGGAATTATATTTCCTTGATCAATATTATGACCTAAAAATCTGACTTTAGTTTGGAAAAGTGACATTTTTGGTCTAGATATAACTAAACCATTTTTTATAATTATATTTTTGAATATCTCTAAATGTTTAAAATGAGTTTCAATATCCTTTGAAATACAAGGATATCATCAATATAAACAATTATAAACTCACTATAAGGAATAAAAATGTCATTCATAATATTTTGAATTCTGAAGGGGCATTCTTTAATCCAAATGGCATAACATTCCATTCGTAATGCCCAACAGGTACTGTGAAAGCAGTTTTATACCTGTCTTTTCTTCAATTTGTATTTGCCAGTATCCTGACTTTAAGTCAATTTAGAAAATACATTTGACTCATATAATTTATCTAATAAATCTTTTTATTAGGTATAGGATACCTAATCCATTTTAAAACCTTATTTAGCGGTTTATAATTAATAACCAATCTTGGTACGCCTCTTTCCTGTTCGGACTGTTTATTAACATAAAAGGCAGTACAAGACCATGAAGACTTTGAATTTCTAATTAAATTTTGCTTAAAAAGATTTTATCTCTTGTTACATAATTCCATATATTCAGAATTCATTTGACAAGGTCGAGCCTTGGTCGGAATCTGACTTTCATTAAAGTTTTCTTCATATGGAAGTGAAACAATTGTTTCTTTCTATCCCAGAAGCATGGGATGATCATTACATATTTGTAAACTAAATTGGTGTTCTATAAGTTTAATTTTTCTTGTAATTTCGGATTATTTAATTTTTCTTGAATATTTAAAGAAATTATTCTTTTTGTAAAAATCACATTTGATTTATCTTTGCTCTTAGCAATTCTTCTTTTAAATTGTTTAATGTCTTGATATTGGATTAAAATGAATTTAAACAATTTTCTTTTCCTTCATACGTACCAGTTATTCCAGTACGGTCAACATTTTTTAAAGGAATATTTTATCAAAGAAAGGGCTTCCAAGTATAACTTGGTTACCTAAATTTTTTACCAATACAAAACTTGTACTAATACAAGTATTATTTTGACAAATAAAAGCTTGAGGGATTTTATAATTTACCTCTATTTCCCTTTCCCAGCATGGCTGAGAGTATGTGTAGTTTTATGATAATATTTTGTAGGAATTAATCCTTCCTGTATACAATTTAAATCTGCACCACTATCAAGAGTGCAATTACTTCTATTAAAAAATCATTACCTATTAGTAATTTAATTTTCCATGCCATTTTTGAGAAGTAATAATTTCTCTTATATTTTTCAGATATAATTCTGATTCTTCTATTGGTTGTATATTAATTTATCTTTTTCTAGACATATTATTCTATTGTCTAATTCTTTATTATTTGTTGTAAAATTTTTACTTCTGATTTTAAATTATCAATTTCTCTTTTTATTGTTGTATATCAACAGGTTTTTTATCTTTATTTCTCTGATTTAATTGAATTTTAATTCAGCCAGAGAAAACGGTTTTGATTCTTTAGAATTTGAACAAGAAGGACCTTCTTCTTGTTTTTCCCATAATGAAGAGATTATTTTCTCTTTAATTGTGGATCATCTACCACTTTTAATAATTCAATTATTTCACTTGTTATACATTTATTTCCATATTTTGGAACTGTGAAATTATTTTATAAATATTTTCTTCTTCTTCTTCTGAAGTATTATTACAACAGTTGTTCTTACAACAGTTTTCTTCTTCAGAGGAAGAGTAGACTTCATTTTCTAAAATATTTAAATCTTCATTAGAAAATTGATCAGATTCGGTATCTGATTCTAAAAGTATCTTTGAGATTTGATTTTTTAAATCTTCATCTTCTAGCTTATAAGCTTCTTCCTAACCCAGCAAGTTTTTGCTGTGTGACCTATTTTTCCACATTTCTTACAGATTAATTTTGACTTATAAGTCTTATACGAAGGCTTATTTTCCTCGTATTTTTGAATTCTTTTATTTTTTCTATCTTCCCTTTTCCTTTTTCTTTTTTGATGTTGGTAGGGATTAGATTTCTTAATTTTCTTAGAATTATTGAGGTTCCTTCTATACCAAATTGACTACAGAATTCACCTAATTGTTTCTTTTCATTTAAGAATGTTTTTTAATTTGTTGGTTTAATTTAATTTCATTACATAAATTTAAACCTTCTTGAATACAAGTTCCTATTAACTTGCCGTAAGTATAATCATCATAATTTATACTTATTCCCCCTTTTCTTAGGTTATTCCTAACTCTTTCTGCAAATAATATGGAAGACCATCTACGAATTTTGACTTCCAATGTGAGCTATTAGACTCAGGAGTTCCATACTCTCTTAAGAAGTGTCTTTATACCACCTAAAAGATGTTAGGGTTCTACACTTAAGATTTTGTAGAAGAGTCCTAATATTCTCTGAATTATCAGACCATCTGCCTGTAAAATGTTCTATAATTGACTATTAAAGTATAACTGAGTTGTTTTCAACAACACCATTGTCCTCTTTTGTACTATTGAGGATCTCCTGTCTATCTGAATCTGATAGATAATTATCCCACCAACCTTTAAGTTGCCTGTAAAACCTGATATAATCATCTGAGTTATTGTCTTAACTGTATTCTTATTGTTTTGACAAATAGTGCTATACATAAGCATCCTATGGACAGTATTATAAATCTGTCCTTCTGTTTGACCATCTATGTTCCATTCATAGATCATTTTTCCACTATACGAATTACTAATTACGTATTCTGTTCTTCTATTAGAACATCCTGTGGTGTAGGCCTAGGATAATAATACATCCTTTGAGTTGGCTTATCAGCAAACTTAGATAACTTCATGATTTCATCATTGATCTTTTGCTTATAATCTTCTTCTTTTAGACTATCTTCTTCAAAATCTGATAATGTATTTATTTTAAATTTTTTAAAATATTAATTTATCATTTAACGTTTGCATTGAATTTCTTCAGACTTTATTTTGAAGTCTGTTACCTTAGGAGGTAATTGAATGCTAGGAGTCGCAATAGACTCTTTATTTTTTATCTGATCATTTATTATGATACTTTGTTTTTCTTTTAAATGGCATAATATTTTATCCATTTTTTTAAATATCCTGGAGTTGTTCTCCAATTATTATTAAATAAAGATTTGAATAATTTTGTTGTTTTATTAAACCATTTATATGAGAAATAGTCGTCTGCAAGGTTTCACCTTCCAGAAGTTTTTGAAAAGCTTGATAGTATCTTTTCTCTCCTTGTTTTTCAATTTTAAAACCATTAGTAGGAGGGAAAACATTTGATACTACTTTCCATTGATATTAAAATTTCTTTCTATAACAGAAATAATACTATTAGTATATTTTTTCAATAAACCATGGAACAAAAGGTATGATCTTTTGTTTCTCTTTTAATTCATTATAGAATTCTTCTCTGAAAAATTCTTTATCTGTTTTTCAAAATTTTTGAAAAACCATGTTCTAAATAATTCCCATTTGGGTTGAAGAAATTCTTTAGAAATTTCTTCTCTTACCGGTGATCCCGGGTAAAATCTAATTTTTCTTTGTATTCATAATTATACAAAATTTATTTCTGATTCGGTTAGTTCCGGATCTATTCTAATTCCTCGAACTATATTCCGAGTTTATTCTTAATTCATCTATTTTTCTTTCAGGAAATTCTTCCTTAATCCTAGATGTTGATGCCCTAGAAGGACTTCTAACTGTGTAATCTACAGGGAAATATAATAGTGTGATGACACTGATTTAGACAAAGAGGGTTCATATTTTATTTAATTATTTTCAAATTGTATTTGAACTGACCCTTCATTAGTTTGTGATATATTTATTGGATTATTATCCACATATTGTTGAGATGGGCTAGCTTTATCTAGTAGCCAGTTTTCTGGAAATTAATTTCTTCCCATTTTATTTTTCTTCTAGTTGTAATATTAGCTTTGCTAAAATTAGTTTCTATTAGAATAGTTCATTTAAAGGTTTATCTACCATTTTACAATGAGGATTAAGCGTAAATAAAGGCTTATAATAAATTCTGTAACAGATACATATTACCTCTGATCCTGGTACATAATTGTAACCATGTGTTTTAACATTCAAAGTTAAAGCATCTAAATATTACATCAGACAATGATAATTGTAAATTAGGATAAACATTAAAATAGACTGGACCATGAGCCAGACTTGATTGAACAATTCCCATAAGGGATTGTTTCCAATTTAAGTTTCTAGCATCTCTAAGAGCTGCTACAAAACTTTCTGGTAAGCCTTCTAAAGTTAGAGGCTTAAATGCAATTTGCACAAGACCAATATGGAATAAATTTATATTCTTTTTTATATTTTTGTAATCTCTTTTTGATAATAATTTTATTATCATTTCATCGTGTTAAGAAAATGTTTCCTCAGTTGTTTTAACAACTTGTTTTAATCCCAATTTTTCAAAAGTTCCTAATTTATAAATTAGTTTGTAATCATCTTTCGGAATAGTCCATTTATTAATAAATCTAAATTGTGAGGAATATCATATTCTTCCTCCATACTGTTTTTAACAGTATCTTCTGTTTTTATAATATTCATATTTGAATATCAGAGTTAAGTGTTGAAACAAACACTCATACATCAAACAGAATACCATGGCTCTGATACCATAGAATAAATACAAAAGATCATACCTTTTGTTCAGGTTTTATTAAAATATACCATGGTATTATTTCTGTTATAGAAAGAAATTTTAATATCATGGAACGTAGTATCAAATTGTTTCCCCTCCTACTAATGGTTTTAATTTGAAAAACAAGGAGAGGAAGATACTATCAGCTTTTCAAAACTTCTGGAAGTTGAAACTTGCAAACGACTATTTCTCATATAATGGTTTAATAAAACAACAAAATTATTCAAATCTTTATTTAATAATAATTGGAGAACAACTCCAGATATTTCTAAAACAATGGATAAAATATTATGCCATTTAAAAGAAAAACAAAGTATCATAATAATGTCAGATAAAAAATAAAGAGTCTATTGCGACTCCTAGCATTCAATTACCTCCTAAGGGAACAGACTTCAAAATAAAGTCTGAAGAAATTTCAATGCAAACGTTAAATGATACAATTAATATTTTAAAAAATTTAAAAATAAATACATTATCAGATTTTGAAGATAGTCTAAAAGAAGAAGATTATAAGCAAAAGATCAATGATGAAATCATGAAGTTATCTAAGTTTGCTGATAAGCCAACTCAAAGGATGTATTATTATCCTAGGCCTACACCACAGGATGTTCTAATAGAAGAACCAAGAAACGTATTAGTAATTCGTATAGTGGGAAAATGATCTATGAATGGAACATAGATGGTCAAACAGAAGGACAGATTTATAATACTGTCCATAGGATGCTTATGTATAGCACAATTTGTCAAAACATAAGAATACAGTTAAGACAATAACTCAATTCTTGGCTATATCCTTCTTTATTTCTGCAATGTATGTTGCATTATTTCTTCTTCCTCACTGATATTGTCAGTGCCTTTCGTCATTTTTAGTTTCCTAACAATATGTTGAAAGGGCTAGGAGCTTCTCTTTGTTGATTAATTTGTTGTTGTTTGCTATAAAGCTCTATGTCTGCTGGATTTGATCCACTGTCTCTTGGCATTTAATTTTGCCATCCCCTTCTTCATCATTTGTTTCCCCGAATTTTGTCTTATAAGTTCTTCTGATGCAAAGATATTTCGCTGTATAACCAGTTTCTGGAGTCCATTTCATATCCATGGGATACTAAACTGGACAAAATAGTGTAAAGAGGCCATTCCCTCAATTACATTATTCTCATGTTGGGCTTCTATTAAAGCCGTGATAAATCTACCCATTGAGAGTATAAAGTTTTAAATAATTGGGATTCTCCCATGAAGATTTCATAGATGGACCGTATGACTGCCACATTTATGAACCAAACCGAATATCCGATTCATATATTTTAGAACAAATTTTTATAAACCACGAATTTTGTGATTCTGATTATCAATCAGAAATACTTTATAAAAAGCTTTTATAAATCCCAATAGTTATATCTAATGGGAGTTCTAGTTTCAGGGTGCAAAATTTCCCTGTCTTTTAAGGAGATATTCCCCAATTTTCAACAGATATTATCTGTTTAACCACAATTTTGCTGAAACTTATAATTTATTACTACCCATATAATGAGTAATTTCGCAGGATTCTGCTTTGAGGAGTTCCTCATAATATATTCTGGACTTATATGTCTCGAGGGATAGAATCCCGTGTCAAAATACCTCTTGATTATAAACCAAGGCTGATCATTCCATTTTTTATCTTTTTGATCTAAAAGGAGTATACATCCTTTTTTGGATTATTAATCCATCCTTCATCTTCACTTTCATTTATAGTGACCTGTGCATATGATGCTGTTTCTTCAGGGATATGTCCCTGTGATGCCTTATAGGCTAAAAACTCTTTATAAGTTTTTTTCATCAATTGAGTTTTGAGGAGGATGATGCATATGATGCATTATCCATAGCTATAAGCTTCTTATTACCCATTTGATGGATAATTCTTTCTGTTCCTCTCCCTCTATAAGAGGAAGTTCTTCCACGGCCTCTGCCTCTGTCCCAAGGGATCATGGCTGAAATATTTAACCACAAGAAATTATTATTTCCCGATGTTTCACACCAGCAAAATCGCTGGGAAGTCAAAAGCTCAATCAAAACAATAGGCCCCCACAAGAAAGGAAAAGAAGGACCAATAATTCATCTTTATAATTGGCCGACAAACTATTTTGTTTGTATACTACATTATTGTAGTTTTACTGTTTACTTTTTGACTTTGTAATACAAAACGCGTCATACGCAATTATGAGCGAATATTCGCTGTAATATGCGGTGCTAGAGCCTCTATATAAGAGGACTTAGTAGTTAGTAGGAGGCACCGGTTTAGAACCACCTCTCTCTCTCTCTCTTGTAAACATTTCTCAATAATATTTGAAGTTTTAAAGCTTGAAGAATCCAGCCTTTATCTCGGTAATCTTCTTTTCTTGTTTTTATATTTATATTTGTATGATTGCCTCAATAAGAGGCTAAACACATAAGTGTTGAAACATCACCATGCTCAACAGATTATCATAATAATAAAAAAGAGATCTTAAAATCCAGATGAAGGTAAAAATTTAAGAGCAATCTTGGAATAGGGTTACAGCCCATCTAAGATGCTAATGTGGGCGGTCGACCGCTGGGGAACCCGTTAAACAGAAAATCAAGAGAAACGATGGAACGTTGGTGATTTTACACAGTCGTTATCTAAGATGCTAATGTGGGCGGTCGACCGCTGGCTGGGGAACCCGTTAAGCCAAAAGCCAAGAAGGCGTGGGGCGTTTAGGGTGAGACCCATACTGATCACATGTTAGCATCCTGGATAACGACTGTGTAAAATCACCAACGTTCCATCGTTTCTCTTGATTTTCTGCCCTTGTCTGAGTTTTATGGTTTTCTCCTCTTTTCCCATATAAGGTCCTGCCTTCATATGGTATCAGAGCCATGGTATACTGTTTGATGTATGAGTGTTTGTTTCAACACTTAACTCTGATATTCAAATATGAATATTATAAAAACAGAAGATACTGTTAAAAACAGTATGGAGGAAGAATATGATATTCCTCACAATTTAGATTTATTAAATAAATGGACTATTCCGAAGATTGATTACAAACTAATTTATAAATTAGGAACTTTTGAAAAATTGGGATTAAAACAAGTTGTTAAAACAACTGAGGAAACATTTTCTTTAAATACCGATGAAATGATAATAAAATTATTATCAAAAAGAGATTTACAAAAATATAAAAAAGAATATAAATTTATCCATATTGGTCTTGTGCAAATTGCATTTAAGCCTCTAACTTTAGAAGGCTTACCCGAAAGTTTTGTAGCAGCTCTTAGAGATGCTAGAAACTTAAATTGGAAACAATCCCTTATGGGAATTGTTCAATCAAGTCTGGCTCATGGTCCAGTCTATTTTAATGTTTATCCTAATTTACAATTATCATTGTCTGATGTTAATATTTTAGATGCTTTAACTCTGAATGTTAAAACACATGGTTACAATTATGTACCAGGATCAGAGGTAATATGTATCTGTTACAGAATTTATTATAAGCCTTTATTTACGCTTAATCCTCATTGTAAAATGGTAGATAAACCTTTAAATGAAACTATTTATAGAAACTAATTTTAGCAAAGCTAATATTACAACTAGAAGAAAAAAAAATGGGAAGAAATTAATTTTCCAGAAAACTGGCTACTAGATAAAGCTAGCCCATCTCAACAATATGTGGATAATAATCCAATAAATATATCACAGACTAATGAAGGGTCAGTTCAAATACAATTTGAAAATAATAAAATAAAATATGAACCCTCTTTGTCTAAATCAGTGTCATCACACTATTATATTTCCCTGTAGATTATACAGTTAGAAGTCCTTCTAGGGCATCAACATCTAGGATTAAGGAAGAATTTCCTGAAAGAAAAATAGATGAATTAAGAATAAACTCGGATAATATAGTTCGAGGAATTAGAATAGATCCGGAACTAACCGAATCAGAAATAAATTTTGTATAATTATGAATACAAAAGAAAAATTAGATTTTACCCCGGGGTCACCGGTAAGAGAAGAAATTTCTAAAGAATTTCTTCAACCCAAATGGGAATTATTTAGAACATGGTTTTTCAAAAATTTTGAAAAAACAGATAAAGAATTTTTCAGAGAAGAATTCTATAATGAATTAAAAGAGAAACAAAAGATCATACCTTTTGTTCCATGGTTTATTGAAAAATATACCAATGGTATTATTTCTGTTATAGAAAGAAATTTTAATATCAATGGAAACGTAGTATCAAATGTTTTCCCTCCTACTAATGGTTTTAAAATTGAAAAACAAGGAGAGGAAAGATACTATCAAGCTTTTCAAAAACTTCTGGAAGGTGAAACCTTGCAAACGACTATTTCTCATATAAATGGTTTAATAAAACAACAAAATTATTCAAATCTTTATTTAATAATAATTGGAGAACAACTCCAGGATATTTCTAAAAAAATGGATAAAATATTATGCCATTTAAAAGAAAAACAAAGTATCATAATAAATGATCAGATAAAAAATAAAGAGTCTATTGCGACTCCTAGCATTCAATTACCTCCTAAGGTAACAGACTTCAAAATAAAGTCTGAAGAAATTTCAATGCAAACGTTAAATGATACAATTAATATTTTAAAAAATTTAAAAATAAATACATTATCAGATTTTGAAGATAGTCTAAAAGAAGAAGATTATAAGCAAAAGATCAATGATGAAATCATGAAGTTATCTAAGTTTGCTGATAAGCCAACTCAAAGGATGTATTATTATCCTAGGCCTACACCACAGGATGTTCTAATAGAAGAACAAAAATACGTAATTAGTAATTCGTATAGTGGGAAAATGATCTATGAATGGAACATAGATGGTCAAACAGAAGGACAGATTTATAATACTGTCCATAGGATGCTTATGTATAGCACAATTTGTCAAAACAATAAGAATACAGTTAAGACAATAACTCAGATGATTATATCAGGTTTTACAGGCCAACTTAAAGGTTGGTGGGATAATTATTTATCAGATTCAGATAGACAGGAGATCCTCAATAGTACAAAAGAGGACAATGGTGTTGTTGAAAACAACTCAGTTTATACTTTAATAGTCAATATTATAGAACATTTTACAGGCAGATGGTCAGATAATTCAGAAAATATTAGGACTCTTCTACAGAATCTTAAGTGTAGAACCCTAACATCTTTTAGGTGGTATAAAGACACTTTCTTAAGCAGAGTTATGGAACTCCCTGAGTCTAATAGCTCACATTGGAAGTCAAAATTCGTAGATGGTCTTCCATATTTATTTGCAGAAAGAGTTAGGAATAACCTAAGAAAAGGAGGAATAAGTATAAATTATGATGATTATACTTATGGCAAGTTAATAGGAACTTGTATTCAAGAAGGTTTAAATTTATGTAATGAAATAAAATTAAACCAACAAATTAAAAAACATTCTTTAAATGAAAAGAAACAATTAGGTGAATTCTGTAGTCAATTTGGTATAGAAGGAACCTCTAATAATTCTAAGAAAATTAAGAAATCTAATCCCTACCAACATCAGAAAAGAAAAAGGAAAAGGGAAGATAGAAAAAATAAAAGAATTCAAAAATACGAGGAAAATAAGCCTTCGTATAAGACTTATAAGTCAAAATTAATTTGTAAGAAATGTGGAAAAATAGGTCACACAGCAAAAACTTGCTGGGTTAGGAAGAAGCTTAATAAGCTAGAAGATGAAGATTTAAAAAATCAAATTTCAAAGATACTTTTAGAATCAGATACCGAATCTGATCAATTTTCTAATGAAGATTTAAAAATTTTAGAAAATGAAAGTCTATACTCTTCCTCTGAAGAAGAAAACTGTTGTAAGAACAACTGTTGTAATAATACTTCAGAAGAAGAAGAAGAAAATATTTATAAAATAATTTCACAGTTCCAAAATATGGAAATAAACGTATTAACAAGTGAACTAATTGAATTGCTAAAAGTGGTAGAGGATCCACAAATTAAAGAGAAAATAATCTCTTCATTTATGGGAAAACAAGAAGAAGGTACTTCTTGTTCAAATTCGAAGGAATCAAAACCGTTTTCTCTGGCTGAATTAAAATTTCAGTTAAATCAGAGAAATAAAGATAAAAAACCCGTTGATATACAACAATTAAAAAGGGAAATTGATAATTTAAAATCAGAAGTAAAAATTTTACAACAAAATAATAAAGAATTAGACAATAGAATAATATGTCTAGAAAAAGATAAATTAAATATACAACCAATAGAAGAATCAGAATTATATCTGAAAAATATAAGAGAAATTATTACTTCTCAAAAATGGCATGGAAAAATTAAATTACTAATAGGTAATGATTTTTTAATTGAAGTAATTGCACTCTTTGATAGTGGTGCAGATTTAAATTGTATACAGGAAGGATTAATTCCTACAAAATATTATCATAAAACTACACATACTCTCAGCCATGCTGGGAAAGGAAAATTAGAGGTAAATTATAAAATCCCTCAAGCCTTTATTTGTCAAAATAATACTTGTATTAGTACAAGTTTTGTATTGGTAAAAAATTTAGGTAACCAAGTTATACTTGGAAGCCCTTTCTTTGATAAAATATTTCCTTTAAAAAATGTTGACCGTACTGGAATAACTGGTACGTATGAAGGAAAAGAAATTGTTTTTAAATTCATTTCTAATCCAATATCAAGGACATTAAACAATTTAAAAGAAGAATTGCTAAGAGCAAAGATAAATCAAATTGATTTCTTACAAAAAGAAATATTTTCTTTAAATATTCAAGAAAAATTAAATAATCCGAAATTACAAGAAAAAATTAAACTTATAGAACACCAATTTAGTTTACAAATATGTAATGATCATCCCAATGCTTTCTGGGATAGAAAGAAACATATTGTTTCACTTCCATATGAAGAAAACTTTAATGAAAGTCAGATTCCGACCAAGGCTCGACCTTGTCAAATGAATTCTGAATATATGGAATTATGTAAACAAGAGATAAAATCTCTTTTAAGCAAAAATTTAATTAGAAATTCAAAGTCTTCATGGTCTTGTACTGCCTTTTATGTTAATAAACAGTCCGAACAGGAAAGAGGCGTACCAAGATTGGTTATTAATTATAAACCGCTAAATAAGGTTTTAAAATGGATTAGGTATCCTATACCTAATAAAAAAGATTTATTAGATAAATTATATGAGTCAAATGTATTTTCTAAATTTGACTTAAAGTCAGGATACTGGCAAATACAAATTGAAGAGAAAGACAGGTATAAAACTGCTTTCACAGTACCTGTTGGGCATTACGAATGGAATGTTATGCCATTTGGATTAAAGAATGCCCCTTCAGAATTCCAAAATATTATGAATGACATTTTTATTCCTTATAGTGAGTTTATAATTGTTTATATTGATGATATCCTTGTATTTTCAAAGGATATTGAAACTCATTTTAAACATTTAGAGATATTCAAAAATATAATTATAAAAAATGGTTTAGTTATATCTAGACCAAAAATGTCACTTTTCCAAACTAAAGTCAGATTTTTAGGTCATAATATTGATCAAGGAAATATAATTCCGATCAATAGAAGTATTGAATTTGCGTCTAAATTCCCAGATGAGATTTTAGACAAAACACAATTACAGAGATTTCTTGGAAGTTTAAACTATATTCTTCCTTATTATAAAAATTTAGCACAAGATACGGCTTTATTATACGATAGGCTAAGGAAGAATCCTAAGCCATGGTCTATCATCATACTAAAACGGTACAAAAGATTAAGCAAAAGGTTCAAAACCTTCCTTGCTTAACAATAACAAACCCAGAATGGGAAAAAATTGTTGAAACTGATGCCTCAGATATAGGCTATGGGGGTATCTTAAAACAAATATCTCCGATTAATAAACAAGAATATCTTGTTAGATTTCATTCTGGAAAATGGAATGAAAGTCAGAAAAATTATGCAACTGTTGCAAAAGAAATTCTTGCAATAGTTAAATGTGTTTTAAAATTTCAAGACGATTTATTTAATAAAAAATTTATAATTAAAACTGACTGCAATGCAGCCAAATATATGTTTAATAAAGATTTAAACATGATGTCTCAAAACAGATGTTTGCCAGATGGCAATCACATCTTGCACCATTTGATTTTGAAATCATTTATAAAAAGGGAACTGATAACAGTTTACCTGATTTTCTTACCAGGGAATATTTAAATCAATGAGTCATTCAAGAGGAATTATGCGCATAGCAATATTTGAAATTATAGAAAAACAATTAATATTCAGATCCAAATAATAGGATTGCAGAATAATATTCAAGAAATAAGAGAAATTCCGTTTTTGTCAGATAAGGCAAAAAACCATGCTATTAAGCAAATTAAATTCGGAATAAAATCCTTGGAAAATCAGCTAAGGGATCTAAAACATCGGGAAATAATAATTTCTTGTGGTTAAATATTTCAGCCATGATCCCTTGGGACAGAGGCAGAGGCCGTGGAAGAACTTCCTCTTATAGAGGGAGAGGAACAGAAAGAATTATCCATCAAATGGGTAATAAGAAGCTTATAGCTATGGATAATGCATCATATGCATCATCCTCCTCAAAACCTCAATTTGATGAAAAAACTTATAAAGAGTTTTTAGCCTATAAGGCATCACAGGGACATATCCCTGAAGAAACAGCATCATATGCACAGGTCACTATAAATGAAAGTGAAGATGAAGGATGGATTAATAATCCAAAAAAGGATGTTATACTCCTTTTAGATCAAAAAGATAAAAAATGGAATGATCAGCCTTGGTTTATAATCAAGAGGTATTTTGACACGGGATTCTATCCCTCTGAGACATATAAGTCCAGAATATATTATGAGGAACTCCTCAAAGCAGAATCCTGCGAAATTACTCATTATATGGGTAGTAATAAAATTATAAGTTTCAGCAAAATTGTGGTTAAACAGATAATATCTGTTGAAAATTGGGGAATATCTCCTTTAAAAGACAGGGAAATTTTGCACCCTGAAACTAGAACTCCCATTAGATATAACTATTGGGATTATATTAAAGCTTTTTATAAAGTATTTCTGATTGATAATCAGAATCACAAACATTCGTGGTTTATAAAAATTTGTTCTAAAATATATGAATCGGATATTCCGGTTTGGTTTCATAAATGGTGGCAGTCATACGGTCCATCTATTGAAATCTTCATGGGAGAATCCCAATTATTTAAAACTTTATACTCTCAATGGGTAGATTTATCACCGGCTTTAATAGAAGCCCAACATGAGAATAATGTAATTGAGGGAATGGCCTCTTTACACTATTTTGTCCAGTTTAGTATCCCATGGATATGGAAATGGACTCCAGAAACTGGTTATACCAGCGAAAATATCTTTTGCATCAGAAGAACTTATAAGACAAAATTCTGGAAACAAATGATGAGAAGGAGGATGGCAAAATTAAATGCCAAGAGACAGTGGATCAAATCCAGCAGACCATAGAGCTTTATAGCAAACAACAACAAATTAATCAACAAAGAGAAGCTCCTAGCCCTTTTCAACATATTGTTAGGAAACTAAAAATGACGAAAGGCACTGACAATATCAGTGAGGAAGAAATAATGCAACAATACATTGCAGAAATAAAGAAGGATATAGCCAAGAATTTTAGAAGAGAAGAAGCTTCTTTAAGCTCAAGAATGTCTGAATCAGACTCTTCACAAATAGGAGAAGATACTCAGATTTTACAAGATAGCCAAGAAGATGAACCCTTGGACGAAGAAGCCTATGAGCAAATGATGGCAGAACTGGATAGAGAGTTCACACCAGCAAAATCGGCTGGGAAGTCAAAAGCTCAATCAAAACAATAGGCCCCACAAGAAAGGAAAAGAAGGACCAATAATTCATCTTTATAATTGGCCGACAAACTATTTTGTTTGTATACTACATTATTGTAGTTTTTACTGTTTACTTTTTGACTTTGTAATACAAAACGCGTCATACGCAATTATGAGCGAATATTCGCTGTAATATGCGGTGCTAGAGCCTCTATATAAAGAGGACTTAGTAGTTAGTAGGAGGCACCGGTTTTAGAACCACCTCTCTCTCTCTCTCTTGTAAACATTTCTCAATAATAATATTTGAAGTTTTAAAGCTTGAAGAATCCAGCCTTTATCTCTGGTAATCTTCTTTTCTTGTTTTTATATTTATATTTGTATGATTGCCTCAATAAGAGGCTAAACACATAAGTGTTGAAACATCACCATGCTCAACAGATTATCATAATAATAAAAAAGAGATCTTAAAATCCAGATGAAGGTAAAAATTTAAGAGCAATCTTGGAATAGGGTTACAGCCCATCTAAGATGCTAATGTGGGCGGTCGACCGCTGGGGAACCCGTTAAGCCAAAAAGCCAAGAAGGCGTGGGGCGTTTAGGGTGAGACCCATACTGATCACATGTTAGCATCCTGGATAACGACTGTGTAAAATCACCAACGTTCCATCGTTTCTCTTGATTTTCTGCCTTGTCTGAGTTTTATGGTTTTATCCTCTTTTCCATATAAGGTCCTGCCTTCATAATAATAATAATAATAATAATAATAATAATAATAATAATAATAATAATAATAATAATAATAATAATAATAATAATAATAATAATAATAATAATATAATAATAATAATAATAATAATAATAATAATAATAATATATAATAATAATAATAATAATAATAATAATAATAATAATAATAAATAATAATAATAATAATAATAATAATAATAATAATAATATAATAATAATAATAATAATAATAATATAATAATAATAATAATAATAATAATAATAATATAATAATAATAATAATAATAATAATAATAATAATAATAATAATAATAATAATAATAATAATAATAATAATAATAATAATAATAATAATAATAATAATAATAATAATAATAATAATAATAATAATAATAATAATAATAATAATAATAATAATAATAATAATAATAATAATAATAATAATAATAATAATAATAATAATAATAATAATAATAATAATAATAATAATAATAATAATAATAATAATAATAATAATAATAATAATAATAATAATAATAATAATAATAATAATAATAATATAATAATAATAATAATAATAATAATAATAATAATAATAAAATAATAATAATATAATAATAATATATAATAATAATAATAATAATAATAATAATAATAATAATAATAATAATAATAATAATAATAATAATAATAATAATAATAATAATAATAATAATAATAATAATAATAATAATAATAATATAATAAATAATAATAATAATAATAATAATAATAATAATAATAATAATAATAATAATAATAATAATAATAATAATATAATAATAATAATAATAATAATAATAATAATAATAATAATAATAATAATAATAATAATAATAATAATAATAATAATAATAATAATAATAATAATAATAATAATAATAATAATAATAATAATAATAATAATAATAATAATAATAATAATAATAATAATAATAATAATAATAATAATAATAATAATAATAATAATAATAATAATAATAATAATAATAATAATAATAATAATAATAATAATAATAATAATAATAATAATAATAATAATAATAATAATAATAATAATAATAATAATAATAATAATAATAATAATAATAATAATAATAATAATAATAATAATAATAATAATAATAATAATAATAATAATAATAATAATAATAATAATAATAATAATAATAATAATAATAATAATAATAATAATGTAACATACAACTACACGATGTAGTTTATATGCGCACACGTGTCTTGCTCAAAATGAAGTTTTGTGACTCAAAATGAATGTTTTAAACAACTCTTGATTGCTAAGAAAGTGAAGTCGGCATTTTATGACAGTCATGATTCTTATATAAACCATACATATATGTTTAAATTGAACAAACAGATTTAAGCGCAATACAAATAGATTTGTGAGAATAAGGTTTTAAACAAGAGAACGTAGGTGTTGTTGACGGTTTGAGGAAAATTTATTTGGATTATCGTCTACAGTCAAATCACTACTATCAAAAGATAAGTACACTGACCGGTAACTAAATCATGTTACATGTTATATGCCTTTACTTACTATAAAGTTGTATTATTTTTTTGGAGATGAAACATGTTGATTACATGTGATATGTGTTTGTTTATTTACAAATATGCATGATTATGGTGGAAATAATTTATTGGGTATGGTTCTAAATATGTGAATTGGTGATCTTAAAGTGGGAAGTAAAATATATGTAATGATTTCGGGTGTTGAAACAAGAGGTTCGAGTGGAGTTAAATATATGTAAGGATTTCGGATGTTGAAATCCCAAGGAGTTTGGGTGTTGACCCCACATATATAGATAGAGGAGCTAATAATCCTCAAGGGTTGAAAATAAACCAAAAAAAATCGAGTGTTAATTTTAAAGAAGCAATGAGGAGTAAATAAAAAATGATTTTTGGGCGTTAAATCCCAATAGATAGAAAATATGTGTTTAAAATAAAAATGTGTACTTACTTAGCAAAGGCTAATAAAAATATGTTTTAAATGTTTTTAGAAAAAACACCCATAGATGATTAAAGTTTTAGGAACGTGACTGAACTGACAAAGAAACAATACTCTTGTTTAATATTTAATATAATAAATGTTGTAGAAAAAGTTTATAAAACGATTATGTTTCCTTGTAATACGTTTTTTATGAAATTACATGTCACTACGAGTGACAAATTTTGTTATGAACTGGGACTTAACTCTGATATAAATAGCAAAAGTACTTTAAAAAAATATGGTGCATTTCATGAGGATGGCAAGGATTGTATTTCTTTATTTTCCTATCACTTCAATATTGTATTTTAATTAACCATTATCTTTTTGAGGAGAAAAGAGATTGGATAAGGTGCTTGAGAAGGTTGTCCGAAATATTATTTTGCTACTAAGGAGATCATCCAAGAGGTTAATCCTAACATTCCTTTTGTTGATTCCTATATTCCTGACATGATCTTAGCCTTATTAATGTGATGAGTAGCATTGAAAATAACAACAATCCTATTAGTTACATTTGTGGTAAAATTTTTGAAACTCTTTCATAAGAAAGAGAGGTTCAAAGACTTTCATTGAGGGGCAGATTATGAGAAAACACTAAACGGCGGTGCGTTTAGTTTGTATCATCTTTAGAACGGATTGCTGATTATGATAGGAAGAAAAGTAAAGCTAGTCATTATGTTAATTTTGATCTCTATGCTTTTGAGAGGTTCACTCCCCTTTAAGGTGTTGAGTTGAAACCATTGATTGTGGATTTAGAAATTTCAAACCATGGTGTCATTCATCTGGTGTTATGAATAAAAGTTTGATAGTTGCTGGTCCTTCTTCTTTGACATTTTTAGTTCGACTTGTGTTTGATCATGTTGTTGAGCATATTCGTGATGAGGGGAAGCCTTCTTTTCTAGCTTTAAAGTCTATTACGATTGAGTGTTTACTTGTATGGGAGAATCTGATATCTCTTTGAGTGATGCTACTAAATAAGTCTTTCATCCAGTACTAGCGTTACATGTGGCCCCTTTTAAATAATCACTAGATTACATAGGAGTTTTTCAAGTTTTGTCCAAGATGTTGAGCGGCTGCACTACTGGGATTTAGGGGTGCAGAGTTTTGGTAACAAGTATGCATTTCAGTTTATAATAGTTTTGTTTGGGGTGTTAAGGTTCTCCATAGAATGAATTTGTACAAGAAATCTTACCATTTGTCAATTTGATATATTAACCATTTGAAAGATGAGAAAGAGCTGCTGGAAGAAGAAGTGATGCCTTTAAAGGGAAGGTTGGGCCCTCCTCGAGGGAGATTGATTTGTCGAAAGAATTGTTGTGGGTTAAATCTAACTCTGATCCTTGAGAGTTTCATTTGAAAAGTGTACTCTGTATGTTAGTGGTTTAGAGAGAAAGAATCCAGAGTTGGAATCAAAATTGAATAGTCTTCAAGTACGCCTTTCTCTTTTATTCTTTCCACTTCCCCCTCCTTTTTTATCTCCACTAATTTCTTCTTGTTCTTAGGTTGATGTGGATTGTGCAAGGGAGGCTTGTGATCATCTAGAGGGTACAATTGATGATGGATTTAAGTGTAGAGAACTAGTCTCTACATGAAAACCTTATGATCGTTGATAAGGATGACTCTCACTTGGTGGCTAATAGGAACTGACTCATAACTCAAGGATATTAGAAGGTGTTCAACCGCATCAAGAACATCCAAGATTTTACAAAGTTGTTAGGCTAAATAGATGAGACCTGCCTGGTGGCAGAGTATTAATAAGGATTGGAGGTAAGTTACCATTGTTCTAGGAAGATCATCCTAATTGAGCTAGCACCATACTACATGCTAATTAACAATCAATGTATGAAAGATGCTGGTGTTGCTTTTGTCAGTTTTCTTATTCTCCAATCACCCGCTTGACCAACTCTCTCAAAATTTTCAATTTTTAAGATGCACTGGTATCCATGGAGGATCCTGAAAATCTAAGACCCTGATTTAGCTTGTTATTACCCTTTTTTTAAAATTTTGGTTGTTTATTTTGTGTTCCTTGTTATGAGTTTAAATAATAGTTTGTTTTGATGTTGTACCTCTTATAGGTTTGTGAACTTTTATATGATGGCTATTTCTCTATTGTAGTTATATATATATATATATATATATATATATATATATATATATATATATATATATATATATATATTATGTTATGTTATATGTAAGATTATAGTATTAGCTTTTGGTGTTATCGCCTTGTGCATGATATTCTTTCATACAAATTTGTGCATGTTAATCTTTGCCTGGGCTGTCTTACCTTGTTATTGTTATAGTTTATTTTTCCCCCTTTTTATTTATGTATTTGCTTCCAGCTTTTATGTATTGGTCGGGATTAATCCCAACTCAGAAAATATTTACACACACCCTAACTTTAAGCTTATTTTCATTCAATGATCCCTTACTAACTAAGAGATAATCCGTGATAGTTTTTCTTATTAAATGAGGCCAACTTTGAGCGAATTTTCAACTCCGTCGCCGCCCCGCCACCATCAGGTCCCTTTTTTGGTGTCTAGCCTTCATCGTCACATGAAATCTACCTTTAATGAGTCAAGGGTTCAGATAAAAAGGTTAAGATTGACGTGTTTCAGGGTGCAGAAGTTTTAGATTGACAGACCTGATAGTGGATTTCAACTTTCTGCTAAATGTTTTGGCCATATAAGTAGTTCACGTTATAAAAAAAACTAACTTTGTTAACTCTCGGTTAGTAAGGGATCATTGGAGGAAAATAAACATAAAGTTAGGAGTGTTCGTAAACATTTTTTGAGTTGGTATTAATCTCGGCCAATAAATAAAAGCTGAGATTATTTAAGTCCAATAACCCTATTTCATTTTATTCCTATGTTTGGAAGTTAACAACTGGTTCACTTATTCATAATTTATTTGTCCACTTCCTGGGTGATTGTTAGAAGGTTTTGATTTTAACTCTACCAAGAGAAGTTTTAGGATGTCTCCATTTATAAAGGAATGATTTTTTTTGTAGAAATTTAAGGCTTGCCCTTGATTCATTTATCATGAATCATCTTACGCCTATAAAGCCTTTTAGGTAGGTAGGTACTTCTCTTTGTTATGCGCAGATGTGGATGTCAACTTGGTCCGAGCCCCATGGATGGGCTTTTAATTGAGTCCCACATAGGACTTGATGCGTGCAAAAAGTATATATATTTTTTGATAAAGGTTTTTCGTATAATTTAGTTTTAATTGGTTATTACTAATACTAAACTACACACACAAAAGACAAGTGTACCTGTCGTGTGGTAATATAATGATTGTAAGAACCAAGTATCAATCCGTAGACACACCGAGCCTACTCAACAACCTTAATGATTGACTATCGGATTAGATTTTTGTTTTGAGAAAATTATAAATTGCATTGATGTAATTAAGATTTTTAGGGTTAAGAAACAATAATTAAAACAAAGTAAAAATAAGATTGAAACTTTTGGATTACCAGGGAATACAGGCTATCATCCTAATTAGACTACACTTATGTAACTGTGATGAATTGGTGGTGTGATTAAAGACATTGATTAAAGTGTCACACCCTCAAAATCCGCGAGCGGGGTTTTACCGCGAGGCGCGTGACATACCAGGATCTCAGTCATTAGTTACCAAGAACGACTCTATATGATAAATAAACAAAACCAGAGTTAACGTTTAAAATACTGCGGAAGCGTTTAAAATACTGCGGAAGCGTTTTTAAAACAGAAAAACCCCAAAACAAGTAATATGTAAAGAGAATGCGCAAAACAAACGCGCCCCAAACACAAATGTATAAAAATGAAAATAATCCCAATTTGTAAACAATGCAAATGTAGACAACTCAACAATGCTGACGTGCGTGCTCCTAGGCAACTGGCAACCTTAACCTGAGAATAGCATACTAAACAAGTCAACACATGGTTGGTGAGTTCAAGAGTTTGCGTTAAAATATAAACCAATCAATGGTTTTCAGAGCATAAGTAGTGTATTGCAATAGATAGCTAGTCTATTAACATAAAAATATTAATCATAGTGATCTCGCGATTGAAGCTGACTGTGATACGTTTGTTGCCTCCCGTCACGACTTACCAGGTCGTGACGAATATGTGATAGGACAAAATTGCACCCGTTTGACCTCGAGTCGCACAGGTGGGGCTCGTCAGACCCAGTAGTACTACCCAAAATTTCCCCGCTAGTCAATATTAACAATCCGAAAGTGTGAGGACTTTCCATGGTAAACAACACTATATCAATATTATACACACTCATAAATAAAGCGTTTGTAAACAGTATGCCATCTCCCCCAAAAGAGATTTATGTAAAAAGAGTGGGGCAAGAACTCACCTGGTATGCGCAAGAATTAACTTAGAGTTTAACTTGAAAGAAAGAAGGAAAGACAACCTTCAAAGGTCACCTAGAATACAAGAGTACATAAGTACATGTGCACAAAAACAACACGAAACCCTAAGTGCTCTACAAACCAAGGAACTCAAGGTTTAAGAATACAAGACACATTTGACCCAGTTGACCCGTTGGACCCGTTGGTGACATTATAGGTGATAATTCATTAAACTAACACAACAGCATGTCATACATGATCAACATAGCACTTGATTACATATAGCACATCACCACCACATGTACTACCTAGATCATCATATAACTAGATATCATACAAATCATGCAAATCACAACAGGCCAAAACAGATAACAACCCAAATCAACATTCATACAACATAAACAACACATTTAGTCACCTTAGAACCCATCCATGAACACACTAGCATGATCCTAATATCCCAAACATGCTCAAATCATCCAATTCAAGGATTTGCACAATTAAAGTTTCCCTTTTGGGAAAGTTCATCCCAAATTCATCAAACTCACACAACATTCATGAATTCATCAATTATATACTATTTCAAGTCCATTACAACATCTAAACATGATCAACAACACCTAATCATCATGATTCATCAACTTTCATACCCAAAAGTTACTATCTTTAGTAAGGTATGAACTACAACATGCATTCTTGAATTCCTAACATTCATATCAACCATCTAGCATCTAATCATCATCACAAACACATCCATAACATTCACACATCATCCAATCACCAATTCATGCAAAATAAAGTTACTATATTAGTAACCTATGAACAATGCACCCAAATCATGGCTTTCTTGTAAAATCGACGTTAACTAATATATATACAATAACTAACATAATCACAACATCAAACAACCATTATTCAACATCCAATTTGATCCAAAATTGCCTCAAACTCACGGCCAAGATAACCATATGAACAAACAATCAAAATCCAAACTTTCTTGCATAATCAACGTTAACTAGCATCAACACAACCTAACTAACATCATAACATCACCAAACGAACAAGAATTAACATCCAATTGCAGATTTTCGAACTAGGGTTCGGCCACCATGAAAAACCATCAAAAACATGCAAAAATCTAACCTTTAAACGTGTAATGGCTTGCAATTGATGATTCTAACTTGTTGTATGCCTTGAAATCGATCAAATTCGAATGTGATTGCTTGTTCTTGGGCTGAAATCGCAGGTTGTGGGTGTGGGGAGGTCGATCGCGGCCGAGGGTGGGATTAGGGTTGGAGTTTTTTTGTTTTATTAATTCAATTTTGCATAAATACCCTTTAACCCTTGCATTTTGTATTTTATAAAAATTAAGCTTTTGAATAGATTTTAAATAGTTTTTAACTACTAAACACAATTATTATTAATCACAAATAACAATCATGCATAATTCCCATTTATCACAAAACACACGAATAAATATGCACGTTTTCACGTTACGCGATAAAATTGCAGTTAACATCTAAATCACATAAGCATAACTTAATAATCACATTGTTAACTTAATTATCATCAATTTAACATTACTGATTATTGTTAAGTCACCAACGTTCAACGACAACCAGTGTGTGCACCCAACACGTGTATGCAAGACTTAACGGAAACTAACGGAGTTTGGTAACGGAAAATTACCGGATGTCACATTATCCCCATGTTGAAAGAATTTTCGTCCCGAAAATTGCGTTACATGGTGAGTGTTCCATCACTGGTCTACTGCATTGGCACAAGGAAATCGAAATCGTGTGAGTTTTGGATGAGTTGTCACATCATCCCCATGTTGAAAGAAATTTCGTCCCGAAATTTAATCAATACCTTCGCCGGCTGGCATCGTCCTTTCGAATAGCTGAGGGTACTTAAGCTTCATTTGGTCTTCACGTTCCCACGTGAATTCTGGTCCACGTCTCGAGTTCCATCGAACTTTGACAATGGGTATCTTGCTTTGCTTAAGTGTCTTCACCTCACGATCCATCACTTCGACAGGTTCCTCAATGAAACGTAATTGTTCATCTACTTGAACTTCTTCCAGTGGTACGACCATCGTTTCATCCGTTAAACATTTCTTTAGGTTTGAAACATGGAATACATCATGGATTCCACTCAATGAATCAGGTAAGGCTAGTCGATAAGCCACTGGACCAATTCTTTCCACTATCTCAAATGGTCCAACGTATCTCGGATTTAGCTTTCCTCGCTTACCAAACCGAACTACGCCTTTCCACGGTGAGACTTTTAATAAAACTTTGTCACCTGTCTGAAATTCCAAAGGTTTCGTCGCTTGTCAGCATAGCTTTTCTGTCTGTCTCGCGCTGCGGCCATGCGGTTTCTTATCTGAACAATCTTCTCAGTTGTCTCGTGTACTAACTCGGGACCCGTTAATTGACTATCACCAATTTCAGCCCAGTAAAACTGGTGATCTACACTTTCTCCCATACAAAGCTTCAAAAGGTGCTGCCTTTATGCTAGTGTGATAACTGTTGTTGTAAGAAAATCCACCAATGGTAGGTGAACTTCCCAGTTATTCCCGAAGTCAATCACACAAGCACGTAACATGTCCTCCAAAGTCTGTATAGTACGCTCGCTTTGACCATCAGTCTGTGGATGATAAGCAGTACTCATATCCAATCGCGTACCTAAAGCTTTCTGCAACGACTGCCAGAAGTGTGATGTGAAACGAGAATCGCGATCAGAAATAATTGAGATTGGTACTCCATGCCTCGAAACGATTTCCTTCAGATAAAGTCGGGTTAACTTCTCCATCTTATCTGTTTCCTTTATCGCTAGGAAATGAGCAGATTTTGTCAATCGATCCATGATAACCCATATTGTATCACAACCCGTAGAAGTGCGAGGTAACTTAGTAATAAAATCCATTGATATTTGATCCCACTTCCACATAGGGATCTCGGGTTGTTGTAATAATCCAGACGGTTTCTGATACTCCACTTTAACCTTCGAGCAGGTCAGACACTTGCTCACATAAGTAGCTACATCTGCTTTCATGTTAGGCCACCAATAGTGCGCCTTCAAATCGTGGTACATCTTGTCAGATCCAGGATGTATAGAATACTTGGACTTGTGAGCCTCACTCATCACCAAGTCTCTCAGATTTCATGTAGAGGTACCCATAATCTGTCCATGAAATAACGAATTCCATCCGCTTTTACTTCTAATTGCTTTTCCATTCCTCGTAACCCTTCTAAACTCATATTTTCTACTTTCAGAGCTTCAGTTTGAGCATCACGGATTTGTTCGGGTAATTGCGTACTAATCGTTAGTTGCAGAGCTCGCACTCGTCGAGGCTTAGCAGTCTCTTTTCTACTCAGCGCATCAGCAACTACATTTGCCTTCCCCGGGTGGTATTTAATAGCACAATCATAGTCGTTTAACAATTCCACCCAGCGTCTTTGCCTCATATTCAACTCCTTTTGCTCAAAGATATGCTGAAGACTCTTGTGATCGGTGTAAATGGTGCATTTGGTACCGTACAAGTAATGTCTCCAGATCTTCAAGGCAAACACTACCGCACCCAGTTCCAAATCATGGGTGGTATAGTTCTTCTCATGAATCTTCAACTGTCTAGAGGCGTATGCTATCACTTTATCCCGCTGCATCAGGACGCATCCAAGTCCTTGAATAGAAGCGTCACAATAGACTACGAAATCATCACTACCATCGGTAACGCTAATATTGGTGCGCTACACAATTTATGTTTCAGCATCTGAAAAGCAGATTCCTGACTCTCACCCATTTGTACGTCGTTCCTTTATGAGTCAAAGCTGTGAGAGGTTGTGCAATCTTAGAGAATCCTTCAATGAATCGTCGATAATATCCCGCTAATCCAAGGAATTGTCGTATCTCACTCGGTGTCTTAGGAACAGACCAATTCTTTATCGCTTCAATCTTAGCAAGGATCAACATGTATCCCTTCTCGTTGACAATATGACCCAAGAATTGTACCTCACGTATCCAGAAATCACACTTAGAAAACTTTGCATACAGTTGTTCCCTTCTAAGTAATTCCAAGATTAAACGTAAGTGCTTCTCATGTTCTTCTCGGTCTTGAGTATATCAGTATGTCATCAATAAAGACGATAACAAACTGATCAAGATAGGGTTTGCACACGCGATTCATGAGGTCCATGAATACTGCTGGTGCATTCGTCAACCCAAATGGCATGACCAAAAATTCATAGTGACCATATCGTGTACGGAAAGCAGTCTTCGAGATGTCCTCTTCTCGAACTCAGCTGATGATACCCAGACCTCAGATCAATCTTGGAGTAATAGCTTGATCCTTGCAGTTGATCAAACAAATCATCGATACGAGGTAGGGATATCTATTTGATAGTAACCTTGTTCAGTTCCCTATAGTCGATACACATTCTAAATGTACCATCCTTCTTCTTCACAAATAGACTGGCGCTCCCCAGGGCGACGAACTCGGTCGGATGAACCCTTTATCCAACAACTCTTGTAGTTGGGCGGATAATTCCTGCAGTTCGTTCGGAGCTAACCGGTACGGTGCTCTCGCAATTGAGGGCGGCTCTGGAGTCAACTCAATCTGGAATTCAAACTTGATGAGAGGCGGTAATCAGGAAGGTCTTCCGGGAACACTCCGAGAAAACTCACGAAACTACGGGGA
>JACCIY010001703.1:0-40766 GCA_025506505.1 Flaveria sonorensis | reverse complement strand
AGAAGAAAAGTATCTTGAAAGAAAGAAAAGGAACACAAAGTGGAGGGGGGCTAAGTGTAAAAAGTACAAAAAACCAATATTTATTATATTTTGGGCATGGCCACCCACTACTTGTACCACAACCTACTTTTTGACTGAAAAAGAAGAAAGAAGAAGAAGAAGCTTGTCTCTCTCGGGTGTTTCAAGAAAAAAAGGCTGAAATTCGCAAATTGGTGAGTGTTATGTGTTCTTGGTTCGGTTTTGTTGGGTTTTCATCCTTAAAACTGGTTTTTATGTGTTCTATGTGTTTGGTTGTTATTTTGGTGTGTTTTTAGGTGTTTGAAACTTGTGCACTCAAGTTTGGAGGAGTTTACTCGTTGGCTGCATAGGTGAGTTCTAGACCCCGGTTTTTATGTGTTTTAAACTTCTGGGGCTGAAAATGCATGTTTAAAAAGTTTTACAACTGTTATATATGTACCCGTATGTATTGTGTATGTATGCTTGTGTTTTATGCTTGTATAGTGTTGTTGATGTTTAGAATGATAGGAATAAGCTTCAACAGGTTAATATGCAGATTGGGGTTTGAAATAAGTCTGAAATATGCATCTGTTGGTCATGAGCCCAAATAGGGCTCATGCGCCTGAAATTTTGACTTAGAAAACTTAAGTGAAGTTCATGCCCCCAATAGTTCCCATGCGCCTGGAATTTTTGCCAAAATAGCCTAAGTGTTAGCTCATGTGCCCAAATAGTATCCGTGCGGCTAAGGAAGGTTCATGCGATTGCATAGTGCTAATGCACCTGGTTTTGCTCATGCGCCTAAGTGTTGATACCCCGCATAGTACTGATGCGCCCACATAGTGCTCATGCGCCTAAAAGACTTAGAAAAATTTCTGAAATTTGGGAAATTAGAAATTTTAGGGTTTGACCTGGATTGATTTGATGGCTGTATTTGTTTATGTTATGTATGATTATGGCATGTTCTTCTGTTCCATATGACGTATATTATATGACTTTACGTGGTGTGATTATGCTCGTATACATAAAGTATTATCATAAATGAAGTGAAAGATTAATGATAATAAAAAGTGGAATTAAGAAAGGAATGAAAGTCTTGCAGCAAAATAATTAAGGAGGTTCACAACTCATTGAGAGTTGCTATCTCAACTGTGTGTAATATAGCGTGCGAGTTTGGCTAACCCTTGAGGGTTCACGCACAGGGGGATCAGTCTTGGTGATTGATCATATGTACGAAATGGGGTCCTTGTCACTTAACCCCGAGAATGAGGTGGCTTTGTGCCCACGATGAGGTAAAGTTATGACAGGATCTAGAAATAGTGAAAGATAATGAAAAAGTACGAAACGAACAAATAAATGAGATAATGAAAGATAATCAAGTTTATCTTGATGTATGTATGATGAATGCTCACGCGTGAAAGTAGAAGAAGTATTTTAAAGAAAAGTGTATATTTTCATATATAATATATATATATACACGCAAGGTATTTTAATGTTTTAAAACTAGAACTCACTCAACAACGCTGACTTTTATGCATTTTCAGTTGGCAGGTAAATGTTGCTGAGGGTTGCACGGGGGGAAGCTACTCGTCGGGGCAAGACTGGAATCCATTCATGCTTAATGATATTGTTGATTTGTAATGCAATTAAAAAGGTTTGTAACTTAAGAAACAATGATGTATTGCTTAGCAACAGTAATTATTAATGAAATGAATGGTTTTTGGTATTATTTCCGCTGTGTTATTTATGAAATGTAAGTTGTTTTTTATATATATTATGCTATGATTGGCCAACTCTGGGGTCTCGGAAATGGGGCCTTACAAGTTGGTATCAGAGCCAAAGTTTAAGAGAAATGGGTAAATATTTTCAAAAACCTAAACTTAAACTGATAATGGGACTGAATGGAGGGATGCCAACCCGAGTAGCTACGTGCCATCAGGTAATTCTTTTCTGAATGTTAACCGGTGTTATGTGCGTGTGCTATCTGATTTATGTGCTTTTAGTAGATTTGAATACTGATGTAGTCAAGATAGGAAATGCTCGGGGGTTAGAGTAAAGTAGGTGGCTAATCACAACTGGCCACTGTAATTAGGGACTTACTATACTTGACATAAACTTAGTTATTACCTTGAATGACCATGTTAGTGTTTGAATCTTATAATGTTTAGAGGATGGCTGGAGGAAGATCGTCGAAGGCTTCTAGAGGAGAGTACGAGGTGGTCGTGGTGCTGGGCCACGTGCCATACGGCAAAAGTCAAGGACTGCCGAGACGTCCTACTGTGCCTGGGCTTCATCATCCGGAGGGTGTGGATGAGAGTGCAACTTAAGAGCCCCAGTAAAGAGGCAGTTATGGAGGAAGTGCATCAGGTCATGTAGACGATTCTACCGTCTGTGGTGACCGAGGTCATCCGCGCAGTGAGAGAGGACGAGAAGAAGGAGAAGGAGGAGGTGAGAAGAAAGACAACTGGGAGAAAGGGGAATGAGGGAGATCATAGTGAGGAGGAGGAACTAAATGCTGAGAAGGCGGCCTCTAGTGATGAGAAGGATGTAGTAGTGCGGGAAACCACGAGGGGATGCAGCTACGGGGCATTCCAACGATGCGAACCCCAACTTTTGATGGCAACGGTAATGTGCCGCTGCTCACCGCTGGGTAAGAGAGATGGAGGCGGTGTTAGAGATTAGTGAGTGCAGGGAGGACTAGAAGGTGAAGTTCGCCACTCACTTGTTCGCTGACTCGGCTTGTGTTGGTGGGACAACATTGTCCAAGCGACGGCAGCAGACCATCGGGAAGAGAGATGGGGAGAGTTGAAGAAGATGGTAATCGAGGAGTTCTTTCCTCACCGAGAGCTCGACAAGATAGAAAGAGAGTTCATACAGCTTGAGGTGGGAACCTTGACCCACTAGCAATACACCACCAAGTTCAACGAAATGGCGAGGCTGGTGCCAGATCAGGTGACGCGGTATCGAGAAAAATCAAGAGGTAATTCAGGATGAAGGCTGATATCCGTAGACATTGTGATTGCTGCCCGAGGGGTACTTTCGATTGGTGGTTGACCTGGCGGGTAGATTGTATGATGAGAAGGTGGAGGACTGTGGCGGAAGCAAACAAGAAGGGTGGAGGTGATAAGAACTGGAGCGGGAAGCGGTTTCGGCGTGGTGGTTTCACCCAAATAACAAGAAGTCAAGGGTGGATGATCGAAGGGTGATGACATCAAGTGCGAGGATGAAGAGTGTTGTAAGTGTGGAAGGGCATACTGGAGAGTGTAAGTGGGGATTGAACGTCTGCTTCAAATGCGGCAAGCCCGGCCACGTGGCAAAAGTATTTGTGGTTATAAGATGTTATAACTATGGTGAAGAGGGTCATGTAAGTAGGGATTGCAAGAAACCGAGGGCAGAGAGTTCTGGGGCGAAGAGGCGGACGGAGGACGAAGGGCATAGGGCAAGCGCTAGAGCATTCACGATGACCGGGAGGAGGCCAGAGTGACCCTGACGTCGTGTCAGGTATGTTTCTAGTAAACCAAATTTGTGCCCCTGTATTATTTGATTCTGGTGCAGTAAGAGTTTCATTTCTGTTGCTTTCTGTGCTAAGTTGCCTGTTAGTAGTAGGAGTATTGATGAGGCCTTCGAAGTAGAAACTGCTACCGGTAAGTCCACCAGAATTTCTGAGATGATAGAAGATTATGACATAGAACTAGAAGGCCATAGGTTCTTTGCTAAACTATTTGTGATGCCCCTAGGCGGATTGATATAGTTCTATGGATAGATTAGTTAGCAGCCTATAAGGCAAATATGTTTGTCGCAAAAAGATGATTCGATTAATTGCGCCCGATGGAAGTTCGGTGACGGTCTACGGTGATCGTGTGACACTGGTTCCTGAGGTGATCTCGATGGCGGTGGCAGAAAAGTGCATGAAACACGGATGTAGTTCCTACCTGGCTTATGTGAAGGATGTGGACGCGTCACTACCACAATTGTCTGATGTACCAGTTGTGTGTGACTTTCCGGACGTGTTTCCAGAAGACTTGCCGGGTGTGCCACCGGACTGTGAGATCGAGTTTTAGATTGATTTGATACCTGGTGCTCAACCCGTTGCCAAGGCACCATACCAATCAACCTGACTGAGATTAAGGAACTGATGGTTCAACTGCAGGAGTTGATGGACAAAGGGTTCATCCGACGAGCATCTCTTCTTGGGGTGCTCCGATCTTGTTTGTTAAGAAGAAAGAAGGTAGTATGAGGATGTGTATAGACTACCGAGAGTTAAACAAGTTAATGGTGAAGAATCGATATCCACTACCAAGAATTGATGACTTGTTTGACCAGCTCCAAGGAGCCAGTGTTTCTCGAGAATAGATATCTGATTTGGCTATCATCAATTGAAGGTGAAGGAGCAGGGTATCCTAAGACAACTTTCGCACGCGTTATGGACACTACGAGTTTCTTGTTATGTCTTTCGGTCTAACTAACGCGTCAGCTGCTTTTATCGATTTGATGAACCGAGTGTGTCAGCCAATGTTAGATATATCAGTGATTGTGTTATTGATGATATCCTGATTTATTTGAAAAATGAGGAAGAACATGGCGGCCATATATGCGAAGTATTGGAGACACTTAGATGAGAGAAGTTGTATGCTAAATTCTCTAAGTGTGCTTTTTGGTTGCGTGAAGTCTAATTTTTGGGTCACGTGGTAAATTCTGAAGGAATCATGGTGGACTCGGTGAAGGTCGAGGCAGTGATGCAATGGAAAACTCTGAAGACGCCATCCGAGATCCATAGTTTCTTGGGTCTGGCGGGCTACTACAGAAGATTTATCCAAGACTTTTCCAAGATAGCCTCACCTTTGACTAAATTGACTCGCAAGGATGTAAAGTTTGTGTGGGGTCGAGAACAGGAGGATGCTTTAGAGGAATTAAAGGCGAGATTGACTCAAGCTCCTATCTGACATTTCCGAAGGGAATGAAGACTTGGTAGTCTATTCGGACGCTTCTTATTCGGGGTTGGGTTGCGTGCTAATGCAACGTGGAAGAGTAATAGCCTACGTGCCCTGACAGTTAAAAATCCACGAGATTAGTTACCCCACGCATGATTTGGAGCTCGCGGCTGTGGTCTTTGCATTAAAGATTTGGAGGACTACCTGTATGGGACGAAGTGCACAATCTTCATGGACCACAAGAGCTTAAAATATTTTTTTTGAGCAAAAGGACCTCAATATGAGGCAGAGGAGGTGGTTAGAGTGGTCAAATATTATGATTGTGAGATCCATTACCACCCGGGCAAAGCCAATGTAGTGGTCGATGCCCTCAGTCGAAAGGAGAGACCTGAGCCGATCCGGGTGAAAGCTTATCAACTGGTGATGACTTCTGACGTGATGACCAGGTCAAAGAATTTCAAAATGAGGCATTGAAAGAAGATCGCCTTAACTCTAAAAGGATGAGAGGTCTAGTCATGGAGTTGGGAGAAAACACACACGAAGTTAGAACCCGCTCCGGGAGGATGTGGATCCCTCGTTACGGGGAACTACAGGGATGAATATGGATGAAGCTCATAAGACTCGATACTCCATTCATCCCGGTGCTACCAAGATGTATCAAGATATGAAGAAGGATTACTGGTGGCCGGGTATGAAGTGCGATGTAGTGGAGTATGTGAGTAAGTGCCTTACTTGCTTGCAAGTGAAGGCAGAACATCATAAGCCATACAGGAAAATCCAACCTTTGGATATACCCAAGTGGAAGTGGGAGCACATCACCATGGACTTCATTACAAAGTTACCTGTATGGTAAGGGGGTACGATACCATATGGGAGATAGTTGATCGTCTGACAAAGAGTGCTCACTTCCTACTGATCACGAGACATATTATCAAAGAGGTTAGTGGATCTATTCATTAAGAGATTATAGCTTGTCATGGTGTGCCGGTGTCTATCGTGTCAGACCTTGACACTCGGTTCACATCGAAATTTTGGAAGAGATTTCATGATGCGATGGGGACGAGGCTACACATAGCATAGCTTACCATCCTTAGACAGATGGTCAGTCTGAAAGGACGATTCAGACGATAGAGGATATGCTCCGAGCTACGTGATCGACTTTGGAGGAAGTTGGGATGATCACCTACCATTAGTAGAATTCTCATACAACAACAGTTATCATGCCAGCATTGGCATGCCCCGTATGAGATGCTATACGGTAGGAGGTGTAGGACGCCCTTGTGTTGGGGTGACATCGGGCAGAAAGAATTGGGAGGCATGGAAGTTATTGAGGCTACGACCGAGAAGTTAGAGAAGATCAGAGCCTTTATGAAGGCAGCGAAAGACAGGCAAAAGTCGTATACCGACAAGAGGCTTAGACCGATTGAATTCAAGGTGGGTGATAAAGTTATGCTAAAAGTTTCACCTTGGAAGGGAATCATTCGGTTTAGAAAAAGGGGTAAGCTGAGCCCAAGATACATAGGGCCTTTTGGAATTATTGCACGAGTAGGAGAGGTGGCCTATCGATTGGAACTACCCGATGAGTTAAGTGGAATTCATTCGACATTCCATGTATCTCATCTGAGAGCCTAGCTGATGAAGATATGATTGTACCACTGGAGGACATCAAGGTGGATGAGTGGCTCAATTATGTAGAGCAACCAGTGACAATCATCGACTAGAAAGAGAAGAGGCTACGGAATAAAGTGGTTCCATAGTGTGTGTGCAGTGGAAACACCGAAAGGGTTCTGAGTCTACGTGGGAGACTGAGGAAGAAATGAGACAGCACTACACACAGTTGTTCGAAGAGTGAGGTTTCGGGGACGAAACCTCTTTAAGGGTGGTAGACTTGTAACACCTGAAATTTTGTTAAAAATAAAAGTATCTTGAAAGAAAGAAAAGGGACAAAAGTGGAGGGGGGCTAAGTGTAAAAAGTACAAAATCCAATATTTATTATATTTTGGGCATGGCCACCCACTACTTGTTTCCACAACCTGCTTTCGACCGAAAAAGAAGAAAGAAGAAGAAGAAGCTTGTCTCTCTTGGTTTTTCAAGAAGAAAAGGCAGAAATTTGCAAATTGGTGAGTGTTTTATGTGTTCTTGGTTCAGTTTTGTTGGGTTTTCATCCTTAAAACCGGTTTTATGTGTTCTATGTGTTTGGTTGTTATTTTGGTGTGTTTTTAGGTGTTTGAATCTTGTGCACTCAAGTTTGGAGGAGTTTCACTTGTTGGCTGCATAGGTGAGTTCTAGACCCCGGTTTTTATGTGTTTTAAACTTCTTGGGGCTGAAAATGCATGTTTAAAAATGTTTCACAACTGTAATATATGTACCCGTATGTATTGTGTATGTATGCTTGTGTTTATGGTTGTATATGTGTTGTTGATGTTTAGAATGATAGGAATAAGCTTCGAACAGGTTAATATGCAGATTGGGTTTGAAAATAAGTCTGAAATATGCATCTGTTGGTCATGCGCCCAAATAGGGCTCATGCGCCTGAAATTTTGACTTATA
This sequence comes from Flaveria sonorensis, assembly GCA_025506505.1. Taxonomy (NCBI): domain Eukaryota; kingdom Viridiplantae; phylum Streptophyta; class Magnoliopsida; order Asterales; family Asteraceae; genus Flaveria; species Flaveria sonorensis. Next base: position 33,291 of record JACCIY010001703.1, on the reverse strand, counting down.
AAACTTAAGTGAAGCTCATGCGCCCCAATAGTTCTTATGCGCCTGGAATTTTTGCCAAAATAGCCTAAGTGTTAGCTCATGCGCCCAAATAGTATCCATGCGCCTAAGTGCTCATGCGCCTAAGGAAGGTTCATGCGCCTGCATAGTGCTAATGCGCCTGGTTTTGCTCATGCGCCTAAGTGTTGATACACCCGCATAGTACTGATGCGCCCACATAGTGCTCATACGCCTAAAAGACTTAGAAAAATTTCTGAAATTTGGGAAATTAGAAATTTTAGGGTTTGAACTGGATTGATTTGATGGCTGTATTTGTTTATGTTATGTATGATTATGGCCTGTTCTTATGTTCCGTATGACGTATTATTATGTGACTTTACGTGGTGTGATTATGCTCGTATACGTAAAGTATTATCATAAATGAAGTGAAAGATTAATGATAATAAAAAGTGGAACATAAGAAAGGAATGAAAGTCTTGCAAGCAAAATAATTAAGGAGGTTCACAACTCATTGAGAGTTGCTATCTCAACTGTGTGTAATATAGCGTGCGAGTTTGGCTAACCCTTGAGGGTTCACACACAGGGGGATCAGTCTTGGTGATTGATCCATACGTACAAAACGAGGTCCTTGTCACTTAACCCCGAGAATGAGGTGGCTTTGTGCCCAACGATGGGGTAAAGTTATGACAGGATCTAGAAATAGTGAAAGATAATGAAAAAGTACGAAATGAACAAATAAGTGAGATAATGAAAGATAATCAAGTTTATACCTTGATGTACGTATGATGAATGCTCACGCGCGAAAATAAAAGTAGTATTTTAAAGAAAAGGTTTTTTTCATATATATATATGTATATATATATATATATATATATATATATATATATATATATATATACGCAAGGTATTTTAATGTTTTAAAACTAGAACTCACTCGGCAACGCTGACTTTTATGCATTTTCAGTTGGCTAGTAAATGTTGCTGAGGGTGGCATGCGGGGGAAGCTACTCATTGGGGCAAGACTGGCATCCATTCATGCTTAATGATATGTTGATTTGTAATGCAATTAAAAGGGGTCTTTTGTAACTTAAGAAACAATGATGTATTGCTTAGCAACAGTAATTATTAATGAAATGAATGGTTTTTGGTATTATTTCCGCTGTGTTATTTATAAAATGTAAGTTGTTTTTATATATATTATGCTATGGTTGACCAACTGTGAGGTCTTCGAAAACGGGGCATTACAAGCAGTTATATCTTCACATGGAAATAGAGCTCTCCATATTGCAATCCTCTCTAGAAAAGTGAAGATCGTGCTAGAATTAGTGGAGAAAATGACCCCCGAAGGATTGGAAATTAGCAATGACTTTAGTGCCACTCCTCTCTCTCTCTTGCTGCTTGCTACTATAATTAAAGAGCTAGCATTAGCTAATGCTTTGCTGGAATAGAATCACTAGTTGGTTACCATAAAAACTGGAGATGCTGACCAGAATTCGCTTGCAGTCATTGTGGCATCGATGTATGCATGGTAGAAAGCGAATGGTTCCCTATCTCTACTATGAGACTCCAAAGACCTTTTAGACCCGGAAAACAGATTGGATGTGCAGAGACCTTCAAGTATGAAGTAGAGAGCTAATATGATATCAAACTGCAAGTAAAATTATTGGGTCTGCAAAATTTGCAGCAAATAGATTAAAAATATTTTCTAACGAAGACCTATCTGTAGATGATGTCATTCTTCCCAAAGAATCAAATCTTGTCTTTATTAGATAGAATGCCATCAAATCATTATTAGTAGGCTATCTCACTTTGAAAGACAACTCCTAGCTCTAAGAACCAATCTTACTCTTGAAGAGTAGAATTAAAGCTCCTTTTTTTCTTTTTCAAAGAAAAAAAGCTATACAAAGAGATTAGACTGTCGGATGAGACTAATTAGATAGTGATCGTTCTGACGCGCCCTTGACCTAACCAACATGCATGAACCATTTCATGAAGTATGTGTCCTGATAGTCCAAAGTCTCGATAGTTGGCTCTTGGCTTCCCTCAATCAGTTTTTAGAAGATATATTAAATTACTGTTGGGTCTGAAAATGATAGTTTATATTATCAACATAGTCAAAGTCAACAAATTTCAATGTCACTGTCAAAGTCATCGGAATAGGCAAACGGACGCATTCGAGACGAAGAACCGAGACAAGATGTTAAAGATATAAATGACTAGGAGTTTATCGTTAATAAATATATTTTGTGTCAAAAAAATATATTATTTATGTTTAAGTCATTTTTATGTTTTATATGTATTTTTTCTAATTGTCTAAGTCTAGGGCCTTAATATATCATTAGTGAATATTATCACTATATATAGATTAGTGACAAGGTTTAGGAGGTTGAATGAGCCATTGATTGAGGGGCTTTCACATTGTAATATCTTTAGCAATCAAATTTAGATCAAACAAGGGTTTATTGAATGTTCTTGAGGTGTTCATCATTGTTCATCCATATTTTATAGTGTTTGTTCTATATTTTACACAAATATCAATGATATTTGTGTTATCAGTGGAATTTGTTAGTGTTTATCAATCAAGTGCACTATTATATCGATCACAAGGACCAACAATATGGTATCAGAGCCAATTTGCTCTTGATTATTTGAGTTTTGTTTTTTGTTCAAAGTCACTGTTCCATTCATTTTCGATCTGATCTGCGTGTTTTGGACATGGAAATTGATTGAGGGTTGCTCGTTTTTGGTATGGGAAGCTTTAGAAATCATCATATCTCAATTCATTGAGATTTGGATAAATTTCAGTTGATTTCGTACTGAAAAAGATGTTCAGATACGTCGGGCGAAACTACAGCTCTTCCAGCTAAACTATACATTCATTCTACGAAACTACATAGTTTCGTCCGGCGAAACTAGAAATCTTTCAGCGAAACTACAAAGTTTTTGGTCTTTGGATCTGGGTTCTTTGTCCCTACAAAAGTACATGCATTGAACGAAAGTTCACGGTGTTTGTGTGCCAAACCCAGCGAAATTGCTGCCAAATTGATCTCTGAACGAAAGTTCAACTAGTTTTAGGGCGAAACTACCTTTCCAAACTAGTATCAGCATGCCACTGCTGGGCCAAACTGCTGTCGAAATTACTGGCGAAATTACCAGCGAAACTACCGACGAAATTGCCGGCGAAATTACTGAAATTTCAGCAAAATTAATTTCTGATCATGTCAAAAATGACTTTTTCAAAATTCTCTAATTCCTTCAAATCTGATAATCTAATATCGGCACAAAGTCAGTTTGATTCTTTTGTAGCCATGAAAGATGAAAAGATATCTGATTTTGTTGATCGATTTCTGATGGTGGCAAGCAACCTTAAGAAGTATGATGACCATCTAGGGAGCAATGAACAAGTCACAAAACTTTTAGACTCTCTTCCTCCACAATGGAGTCGGCAAGTTAGATTGTTAAGCAGGAAATAAATTTTGCTGACTACAAACTCATTGAAGTTATCAACAAGCTGAAGTCATTTGATTTGGATATGAAAAGAGGAGAGCATAATCAATTCATGTATGGTGGTGTATCTTCAAGTGTTGAGATCAAAGAAACTAAATAAGAAGTCAACCATGCATTGATGGCTAAGGTGGTAAACAGTGATGAGGATTCTGTTGAGGATTTTGATCCTTTCAAAGAATTTAGGTGTGACACTCAAGGTGAGAGTGTTGGTGATCTTGGTGATTATGAAAGTCAGTGTAAAGTTCAGGATGAAGGAAAGCAAGAGGAAGGTGAAGCTAAAGAAACTAAGAAGAGAGCTGCAGAGGAGGAAGAATACAAAAAGAACGCTCCTATCTATCAATGTGAAAATGCCCTAGCTGCTGAAAAAATAGTTATGGGACTTCCTTATGAGGTTGTTCAAGACATGTGATGTCCTCTCTGTAAAATTCATTTATTTGGAGTTTATAAAGCTAACAGATTATTGTTAGAAAATGAAAAGAATTAAAACAAATAAACAAAGAACTTAAAATCAATGAGTCCAATATTTTATCAAACTAAGAGAAGCTTTAAAAGAAAAATAATATTTTAAAAGAAATCTTTAGAAAAGAATGTCGAGATTAATGTTTTGAGCGAACGAGTCACATTAGCAGAATTGAGACTAGCAAGCTTAAAACTAAACTTGATAAATGGATGATATCAGGGATGAAACAGGAAGAACTATTCTGTAAGCAAAGGGGAGCTAGAATCAAAACTGGTGTGGGATGTGGTGAATACTTCATATGTTTATCCTCCTACTAGCACTCATTGTTACTCTCCTATGCCTTAACCTCATCCATCTAATGATTTAATTGAAGTTGCAGATACTAACAGTCTACATGCAAGTTCAAGTAGCGTTTATCATAAAGAGGTTTGAGATGAATATGATTCTCCTTTAGGTTTGGGACTTATCAAACAAGGATCTGATAAGCAAAATGATAATTCCACCCTTGATGCTTCAAATCCAGTATCAGGTGTTTCCCATAATGTAACACCCCGAATTTTCATTTAAAAGAAAAACAAAAAAAGGAAGTAAATAGAAAGAAAAGTAAATGGGCATAAGTTGAAGGGGGCAAAGTGCAAAAGGTGTACAAACTCTTTTTTTTAATATAAATGAGGGTATGGCCGCCCCATAAAATAGCAGATCTGCTTTTTGGCCTCGGCTGAAGAAGAAGGAGAGAAAGAAATCGGTTTTTGGAGAAGAAGGAAGAAGAAGCAGCAAAAAGGTTAGTTCTCGGGTTTATGTTCGGTTTTAGCTTAGTTTGCAGCTTGTAACTGAAGTTCTCGGTGTTTAGAGGTTGTGTTCGGGATTTTGAAGCTGCTGTTGCAAGTGGGTTTCAAGTTGGAGGTGCTTTGTTTGAAGAGCTGCTTCAAGGTGAGTTTTAGGACCCTTTTTACTGATTTTTAAAGTGTTAGGGCTGTTATGCAAACTGGACAAGCATTTTTAAAAGATAACCATGAGTTTATGCTTTATGTTCGAGGGTTGTTTTGTGAATGTTTGTTTAGAGGTTGTTTATGGGTTAGGCTTGATGTTTAGTATGTTCTAAGTGTTTGGTATGATAGATCTGAGCCTTGGATGTATTAGGATGGGGATTGGGAGCTGGAAATAGCATAAGTATGTTGTGGGTTAATCTGTTCATCCGCATTGTCCATCCGCATTTAAGTACTTTGTTCTTGCGCATTGTTGTTTGTTTATCCGCATTTGTAGATGCTTATGCGCCTAAGTGTTCTTCTGCATTTCTTTTATTCATGCGCATTGGCTACAAAGTTCATGCGCATTTCTTTGGGACGGAATATTTTCTGAGGTGTTCATCCGCATTAGTGGTGTTCATCCGCATTAGTATTGTTCTCCCGCATTTGTTCATGCTCGTCCGCATTTCTTTGGGGACTTGGGTTTCTTTTCTGGAATTTTGGGTAGTAGAATTTAAGTGCTAAGAAATGATGTCTCGGGGTGGCTTATGCTTATTTTTGAGGTGGTTGCTTGTGATGATGTCTATGGCGTGATTGTTGTGGTTGTATGTGTGTGTTATCTTTCTTCGTGAAACAGTTTCCAAAACGTATGTATTATGTTATAATACCTGTTGTGTATTATGTTGTGACTTTATGTGGTATGATGTCTGAATGAACATAAAGTATTATGTAACGAAGTGAAAGACAATAATAATGAAAAGTGGAACGTAAAGAACGAAGGGAGTCTTTGTGACTCGAAGGGAGTCTTTGTGACTCGAAGGGAAGGGAGTCCTAGTGGCTCGAAGGGAGTCCTTGGGGCTCGAAGGGAGTTCTTGTGGCTCGAAGGGAGTCCTTGTGACTCGAAGGGAGTCTTTGTGACTCGAAGGGAGTCCTTGTGGCTCGAAGGGAGTCTTTGTGACTCGAAGGGAGTCTTTGTGACTCGAAGGGAGTCCTTGTGGCTCGAAGGGAGTCTTTGTGACTCGAAGGGAGTCTTTGTGACTCGAAGGGGATCCTTGTCGCGTACCCCGGTACTGTCAGTCTTCGGACATGAGTCGGGGGTATTGCATGAGACAGGATCCAGATTGAAGTGAAAGATAATGATGACTATACGAAATGTACGAATTGAACAATGATGAAGATAATAATAATATTATCAATGTGTATGTATGATGAGTGATCGCATACGTTTACGAAGGATATGTTTTAAAGAAAGTAAAGTATTTTATTTATAAAAACTAGAACTCACTCAGTGTCGCTGACTTTTGTATGCATAATAGTTGGCAGGTATTTTGTTGATGCTGAGGAGTTGCAGGCATGGATGCATACGCTACTGGGGACGTTTTGAGACTGGCATCCACATTTTGGACATGTTATTGTATTTTGAAATGTAAATGATTTATGTAATGAGATAACATGTTCTAATTATAAATGAATGTTATTAATTTCCGCTGCAAAAAAATGAGTATTTAAATAATTTATGCGATGACGGTCCAGCTGTAAGCGTCCCGGGAACGGGGCCTTACAAGTTGGAATCAGAGCTAAAGTTTAAGTGAATTGGGTAAATATTTTCAAAAAGAACCTAATCTTAAACCGAGAATGGGACGAAAGGAAAGGGATGCCAGTCCTAGTAGCTACGTGTCTGTAGGTAAAAGGTTTTATGTAACTTAATGTTAACCGGTATTATGTGCGCATGTTATGTGGCTTGTGTGCTTTTTGTGGATTTAGATACTGATGTAGACAGGATAGGAAATGCTTGGGGAATGAAGAGTAAAGTAAGTGGCTAAACACAACTGGCCACTGTGATTAGGGACTTATGTTGGACCAAAAGAACCAATGAGCCTGATCAGAAAAACCTTTAAGTCCCACGGACATTACAACAACTGAAGTAGTCTGCAACAGCTGAAGACATCAGCTGATAACAAGGTCTGAAGACAAAGTCTGAAGTGAAAGAGCTGAAGACAAAGTCTGAAGTGAAAGAGCTGAAGACAAAGTCTGAAGTGAAAGAGCTGAAGACAAAGTCTGAAGTGAAAGAGCTGAAGACAAAGTCTGAAGTGAAAGAGCTGAAGACAAAGTCTGAAGACAAAAGCTGAAGACAAAGACTGAAGACCAAGTTCAGATGATTGTCACAACAGCTGAAGAAGACCTCTTCAGTAGTTGTGATGGTTTCCTTTCAGTAGTTGTAGTTTCTTTTCTGTACTTCATAGTTTCAGTAGTTTTATGTTTCTTCGTGTACTTAGAATAATCTGAGATGTTCTCAGTTGTTGTGAACATTCTCAGTAGTTTGCTTACTTTCAGTAGTTTGTAATAATTCTGTTAGATGTCACTATCAAGTGACATCAGCAGACGTCACATTCCTATATATAAGGAATGCTGACCTAATTGTAATCGGTGCAGCTTAGGAAAACCTAGCAGCCGCCACACCGAAGCATGTGTGCATGAATGTTATTATCTCTTTGCAGAAAACCCTATATCTATATAACCGTGTACTGTTCCATTGAATATTTATTGTGTTCTTGCTATATTTGCTTAATTCTTGCTCTAATTCCGCTGTGATTCAACTCTAATTGATCAAACTTAGATCACTGATCCTAACAAATGGTATCAGAGCAGGTTAATCATTGATCGGTTTAACAATTGATCATTGAAACTGCTATTTTGATATCTATAGTTTGATCGAATTAGCATATGTGCAAGAACTGGTTATAAAGATTGATTTTCTGCTGCTTCTGGTTATTTAATTTGAGTTTCTTCTTGGTTCTTATTGAGTTTGTTGTGTTTTTGTGCAAAATCTTTTGAAACTTGATTGATTTGGTTTGAATCTGAGAATGACTACTCCATCTAATGATCCTCACAATACTGGCTCCTCAACCAAGCCTCCGATGCTGGTTAGGAGTGAGTATAACATATGGCAACGAAGAATGCTCCATCACCTGTCTGTTAACAGTTCAGGTTGTTGGACATCTGTGGTTCATGGTCCACACAAGCCTATGGTGAACAATCCGGAGACCAATCAAATGGTTCCGAAGAAGAAGGAGCAATACTCAGATGAAGATCGTAAACTGTTTGAGATTGATGCTAAAGCCCATGGAATTCTGGCCATGGCACTGCCGAATGAAATCTATTCTGGGCTTATGCATCATGAAACTGCTCATGACCTCTGGAATGCTTTGAAGGAACAATTCGGAGGAACTGATGAGGTCTTAGCAAACAACAGAGAAATCCTCGCCCAACAATATGAGACATTCTCTCATAGGAAGGGTGAGACACTGACTCAACAGTTTGAGCGTTTCTCCTGCTTGATCTCTGAACTGAAAATGGTCAAGCAAGAGTATACTAACAGCCAGATGAACAACAGATTCCTCAGATCACTGCCTGAGAGATGGGACACATACACCATTGTCCTACGCTCCAGTGCAAATCTGGATAGCCTATCTCTCACCCAACTCCATGGGAAACTGCTTACATTTGAAAGAGAGATAGAGCAGAAAAGGAAACTGGCATCATCAGGAAAGCTCTCTGATGACTTTGTACCAGGTAACACTGCCTTGGTCGGTCATGAGTCAGAATATGCTGGATCAGAAAGTCATTATGATGAGCATATAGATTTCTCTTCAAACAGTTCTGATCATGCATTTGTTGGTGTTGACAGTCATTCTGGGTGTAATAGTGATAATTTATGTTTTATCATGGATGATTTGCAAGGTATTGCTGATGATGATTTAGAAGAGATGGATATTTTGAGCCAAATGGCCCTGATCAATATCAGATCTCAAAAGTTCTACAAGAGAACTGGTAGGAAATTTCCAGGACTCTCTGGCAAAACCAAAGTTGGTTTTGACAAGAGTAAGTTGAGGTGTCACAAATGCCACAGGCTTGGGCACTTTGCAAGAGAGTGTAGATCAACTGGATCTAACTCCTCTGCACCCTTTGTGACCTTTCCAAGCAATAGTTCACAAAACAAAGGGCAACATCCTGCTAGTTCTGGTCATCACTCACAACCTCAATCTCCTGCATACTTTGTCCCTCAGGGTTCAATGCCATATCCTTATCCCTGCTATTATATGCCACAGCCAAATCCAGTTCATGTCCCTATAGCACAACAACCTCAAGCCCTACCTGAGCCTCAACCATCTCCATCACAATCTCAACCTCATCACAGCTTCTTCACACCAGGAGTTGTTGACTGGAGCAGCTTACCAGATGATCTTTCTGGTTTCAATGAGCAACTATCTGCTGGTGCTGGTCAACATGGTGGTGAACATCCTTTTGGGAATCTTGCTCTCATGGCCCTGGAGTCTACTGAGGGTTCCTGCTCAGATGCTTCATCTTCACAGGTAACCCAGATATCTTCTGAGGCTAAAGCCAAGTTATGTTCTGAATCATGCATAGCTGCCTTTGTCTCTATTAGAGAGGCAAATGTAGCTTTAATCATCAAAATCTTGAGCTTGAGAAAACTATTTCCAAAAGAAAAGATGAGTATGTGTCTGCACTTAATGACAAAGATGATGAGATTTACAAGCTTAAATGCCAACTTAATGATGAAAAGGCTAAGGTAGAGGTCATACTCGAGAACCACAGAAGTCTCAAAGAGACACTTGCAGCTACCCAAGTTGAGTGTGACCGATGGGTAACATCCTGCAAGGGATTTGAAATGCTTCTCAGCAAGCAAACAGCTTCAAATGTGAAGTTTGGAATAGGTTACAATCATACTGCACCACCTACTGATTTTACTTCAAAATCAATAGTAAAATCTGAAGGTGAAAGTAATTTCCAAACCACATCATCATGTGATTCATCCTCAAATGATAATACAAAATTAGAGGATGAAGTCAGTGTTAAGATCTCAGCAAATCAATTGCCTGATGGTTTAAATGCTGATAAACACATGAAGCTGAGAAATTCAGATGTTGTTCCTCAAAGTACTCCAAGTACTGAAGGGCAAGTCACAACATCTGAAAAGCATTTCAAATCTGATGAAATAAAAGGATTAACAACTGCTGAGGAATCTATCATACGGTCTTTCAGGACGGATAGAGAACAGCTGAAGAACAAGTCTTCAGTTGTTACCGATCCTTCAGTACTTAACACAAGTACTGAAAGGAGGAAAGTACTGAAGATCACACCTTCAGTAGTTTCCACTTCAGCAGTTGATCAATCCAAGATGAAGAATAAGCCATGTGAAATATGTGGTAAATTCAATCATCTATCTGATGAATGCTGGTACAAAAAGGGTTCCAAACTCAACAGAGATAAGCTCATTAAAGAAGAAATAAATAAAATGAAAAATGAGTTTGAAACCAAGTTTGTACCACAGTCATCTAAAACTGATAAACCCAAGGCCTCACCAAAATCCAAAAAGAAGGATGGGGTTTATCAGAAAACAGCTGATAGTGTTCCTCATGATAAACATCAGACGAAGTCTGTGAATTTCAAGGAGGAAATGGTGGGTCACAGGAACTCATCAAAAACAAGTACTGATGTGTCAAATGAGCTGAAGGCTTAGCAACAAATCAGACACAACTTGTTATGATGGTTCAGCATTTGTTGGGGAGAGTTAACCAACTAGATGCACCTGTGATCAAACCACTGAAAAGGAAATCCAAGCCCAAATCTAAGAATTCCATTTCAGCACCATCTCCACCTTCATCAGCTGTTAATCATGAGAAACAAGTTATGGTTAAATCTGTTGATGAAAACATACCCAAAACCAAAAAGGTTTGGGTCTCTAAAGCTAACTAGTTTCTTATGATAAATGCAGGGTTCTTCAGCATGCCAAAGAAGCATCTGGTATGTAGACAGTGGAGGATCTATGCATATGACTGGGAGCAGTTCTCTTCTTAATGACTACTCTCAAGGAAAGAAGGGATTTGTCTCATTTGGAAATGATGCTAAGGGTTACATCATCGGGAAAGGATTTGTGTCAAATGGAGAAATCAGATTTGATGATGTTAACCATGTGGAGAATCTCAAGTATAATCTACTGAGTGTCAGTCAGATGTGTGATAAAGGGCATGTTGCACTTTTCACAAGCCAGAACTGCCGGATTCTGTCTTCCAAAGTTCTGAGGCTGATTGACAAGGTATTGGATGAATATACTCTCCTGAAGGCCAACAGGATAGGAAGAGTATATGCCTTGGATTTGTCAAAGAAGATTGATTTAAAAGGTCATCCTTGCCTGTTCTCCAAGGCCTCTCCTCAGGAATCTAAACTGTGGCATAGAAGGCTGGGTCATGTTAATCTCAAAAACATGAATCAGCTGATCCACAAAGTTTAGTAAGAGGTCTACCAATAAAGGAGTTCCTCTGTGATGAAACCTGCACTGCTTGTTTAAAAGGAAAACAACACAAAGTCTCATTTCCTCCTATAGAAGAACCAAAGTCCACTGCCTGCTTGCAATTACTGCACATGGATCTCTTTGGTCCTGTGAGAGTAATGAGCATGGCAAAGAAGAAATACTGTCTGGTAATTGTGGATGATTACTCCAGATTTGTATGGACCTTCTTCTTGCATTCAAAGGATGAGGCTGCTCAGACAATTATTAACTTTGTGTTGTATGTTGAGAAGCAGTATTCCCTATCAGTCAAGTGTATAAGAAGTGATAATGGAACTGAATTTAGAAACCATACACTTGATGATTTCTACCTTTCAAAAGGAATCAAGAGGCAGTATAGCATCCCAAGGACTCCAGAACAAAATGGAGTAGTGGAGAGAAAGAACAGGACCCTAATTGAAGCTGCAAGGTCCATGTTGGCTGACTCTGGTTTGCCACTGACCTTTTGGGCTGAAGCTGTCAACACAGCATGCTATGTGCAAAATAGAGCTTTAGTGAATCAGAGGTTGATGAAGACTCCTTATGAAGTTCTACATCATTTGGCTCCTCTAATTTCATTCTTCAGAGCATTTGGGTGTCCTTGTTACATTCTCAACACAAAGGATCAACTCCAAAAGTTTGATTCTAAGGTGGATGCAGGGTATTTTGTTGGGTACTCATCCACTTGCAAGGCTTACAGAGTGTTCAACTGTAAGACAAAGATGGTTGAAGAAACCTTGCATGTGAAGTTCAATGAATCTCCTAAGGACAAAATCCCACAAAACCCTGTGGAGTTGTTTGATCTGGACATACTGCAATATGTTCCTTATCAGCCTCCAGCTGTTGCAGATCATGTGAATTCATCACCTTCTGCAGCTAGTCATCCATCTGGTGGTACTGATGTTCATGATGATCCCAGTACTCACCTATTCAAGTTTAGTGATCAACTGCCTGAGTCTACTCAACTTGATGTTCCTGTAGCTTCAGTAGCACCATCCACAACAAATGCTGATGAGATTTCTGAATCCTCTACTTCATTTGATATGCCATCTAACACTTGGTTTCAAGAATCTGGATCAACATCTGTTGCTGCTGAGCGTGCTACAAACACTTGCACAGATCTCATAGTGCATCAAGAGCTGAAGAATCACCCAACGTCTCAAATCATTGGTGATATCAATGCTGGTGTCTCAACTAGAAGTCAATTGTCCAACTTCTGCTTCTATGCTCTTTTCATCAGTCAGCAAGAGCCAAAGAACTATCATATTGCATTAAGAGACAATGGATGGGTTGATGCCATGCAGCTTGAGCTTCTTCAGTTCAAAAAGCAGCAAGTGTGGGAACTGGTTCCTCTACCCCCAGGTAAGTGTGCAATAGGCACTAAATGGGTGTTTAGGAATAAAACAGATGAAAATGGGCAAATTGTCAAGAACAAGGCCAGACTGGTTGTCCAGGGGTTTTCACAAGAAGAAGGTATTGATTATGATGAAACCTTTGCCCCTGTAGCCAGACTGGAGGCAATTAGATTGTTCTTAGCCTATGCTGCATTCCACAATCTTAAAGTTTTTCAAATGGATGTCAAAAGTGCGTTTTTATATGGTAAAATAAAAGAAGAGGTTTATGTGTGTCAACCACCAGGTTTTGAGGATAATAAACATCCTGATTGGGTGTATAAACTTGATAAGGCTCTTTATGGGTTGAAACAAGCTCCTAGAGCCTGGTATGAAACACTGTCAAATTTTCTTCTTCAGAATAATTTCACTAGAGGCTCCATAGATAAAACTTTGTTCATTAAGAAAGTGGGTCAGCATAAGCTCCTTGTTCAAATTTATGTTGATGATATTATTTTTGCTTCCTCTGATCCACAGTTGTGTGATGCATTTACAAAGTTGATGCAACAAAAATTCGAAATGAGTGCCATGGGAGAATTACAGTTCTTTCTAGGTTTGCAAATCAAACAAAAGGCTGATGGAACTTTCATTCATCAGTCAAAATACACAAAAAGTCTTTTGGCAAAGTTTGATTTACAACACTGTAAGCCCTGTTCTACTCCCATGTGCAGCACCACACAACTGGATGCAGATCAGAAAGGTAAAGCTGTTGATGAAACACTTTACAGATGTATGATTGGGTCCTTGATGTACTTAACAGCTTCTAGACCAGATATTATGTTTGCAACTTGTGTTTGTGCTAGATTTCAGGCTGCTCCTAAAGAGTCCATTTGATTGCAGTCAAGAGGATCTTTAGATATCTGCAAGGTACTCAATCTCTAGGTCTTTGGTATTCCACTGGGCACTCTTGCAAATTAGTTGCTTTTTCTGATAGTGACTATGCAGGGTGTAAATTAACTAGAAAATCAACTTCTGGTGGATGTCAATTCCTAGGCAACTGTTTGGTTTCTTGGCAGAGTAAGAAACAAACATCTGTTGCTACATCCACTGCTGAAGCCGAGTACATTGCTGCTGCAAGTTGTACATCTCAGGTACTCTGGCTTCAGAATCAATTACTGGATTATGGCATTACAGAGACTAAGACTCCATTACTAATGGATAGTGCTTCAGCTCTTTGTATGTCAAGAATCCAGTCCAGCACTCTAGGACCAAACATATTGAGATCAGACACCATTTTATTAGGGATTGTTTTGAAAAAGGTCTGATTGATCCAAAGTTTGTTCCTAGTGCTGATGAGCTTGCAGACATATTTACTAAGCCTTTGGACAGTTCAACTTTCCAAAACCTAGTGTTAAGGCTTGGTATGCTGCAGCTAGAATAAGTGACAACTACTGATGATCTCAGTCAACAAGTACTGATGAGCATTCGTATACTACTGTCACAAATAAGTACTGCAGTTCTTTTATCCTCAGTAGTTTTCATAACTACTGAAGACTAAATTACTTAAAAGTACTGAAGTACTCATCTGTTGAACAGAACTGATGTGGTTACAACTACTGATGTAGTTACAACTGCTGATGTCAGAATAACAGATAAGTACTGATGACCTATGAAACATCTGAAACTCAGACAAAGTCTGATGAAGTGTTGAGGTCAGAATGAAACAGCTGATGAGCTAAGAATTGACGACAACAGCTGATGAGAAATTTTCTCTTCAGTTGTTTCTACAACAGCTGCTTCACTTACAACTGAAGCCAAAACCATGTCTTCAGTAGTTTCACAACTACTGATGACTAACACCAAGTCTTCAGTTGTTACAACACCTGAAGCCAAAACCATGTCTTCAGTAGTTTCACAACTACTGATGACTAATACCAAGTCTTCAGTTGTTACAACTTCTGAAAGTTAAAACCAGGTCTTCAGTTGTTTTCAAACAACTGATGACAGCACCAACACTTTCAGTCGTTTTATATCAGCCTTTTCTTACCCTATAAATACCTAACCTACTTTCAGACGTTTCATTAGCCGTTTTCCGTCCTTTCACTCTCTCACCAATGGCGACCATGAAACTCAAACCCAGACACAACTGTGTTGCCTACCTCTCAAATCGGCCTTCTGGAACAAATTTGATAACGCCATCGATCTTATGGTAGATTCCCAGTACCGAACCGCGTTTCTTCTGAATCCTACCATATACCCCGATTCCCTAAGCCAGTTCTGGACCAACGTCTCCGTGCAAACTAGTGAGAATGATAGCCAAATCACTCTCCAGTCGTTGGTCAACCAGAAACAGGTGGTCATCACTACGGACATCATTCGACAAACCCTAGATCTACATGATGCCACCTGTGTCACAGAATACCCGAAAGGCACAACCGATATGTCTTTCATCAACAACGGGTATGAAGGAGACTTAAGTGCTACCACCATTATGAAGAAGCACTTCCATGATGCTGAACGTCTTATCTTCCACATGGTGAATGTCTGCCTTGCACCAAAAACCTCTTCATGGGATCAAATGTCTTCCCGATGGCAACAGGTATTATACTCTATCTTTGAACGACAAACTTTAAATTTTTCTGAGATAGTGTTTATGGAACTAAAGGATCTGGCCTTGAAACCTGTGGCAAACAGATGGATATTATATCCCAGGTTTCTCATGGCCATAATTTTAACACAGCTAAAATCAGACGGCCTTGTTGGCCTTGGAGTCCCTGCTCCGGCTGTATTGCCTGAAGTATACTCCAGGCACAACTCTGACCCTACAATGAAAGGGGCTGCCCGGCTGCTCAAACCCAAGCAGCGGGAACCCACAGCCTCCACTTCCAGATCCAAAGTCCCCACCAAACCCAAAACCAAAAAGCCCAAAAAGGCTACTCAGGGAGATGAGTCCCCTGAGGATGCCCCTGTAACACCAATACAGGAAACACTTACTGGTTCTAACCCCCCAGTAGTGTCCAAGACTCCACCAACCGTAGCCGCTCAGGCATCCTCTCAACAGGATCCTGATGCAACCAAAATTGGGGATACCACAATGCTGGAACCTATCTCAATTGAGAAGGTTACCATTGAAGAGCACCAGTCACCCCGGGTGCAATCTGCTTCAACCTATCTCCAAATGCAACCGCCCCTCAAAGCCCAACATTTATTGTTGCACAAGTGTTGAGTCAGCTGCATTCCTCTCCTCCTCCCCAGACACCAATTACAATGGGGAGAACATCTGAGGAAGAGGACCAAAATGCTGCTGATAACCCACAGCACAGGGGTTATAATGTTCAATCTCCCCGTGTAGAGGAGGAGGTTAGAACATCTGGTGAGGCTGCCACTTCTACTGATTCAGCAAATGAACAGGATGAAGTTGGTAACATCTCTAAGACCTCACCAGAGGCAACTGCCGATGAAGGACTCAGTCCTGAGGCAGGAAGTCCCCAGAACCAAGAACAAGGGGCACATGCTACAACTGATCTACACTCAGGGCATGTACATCCTGATTCAATCAGGAGGTCAGGTGATTCAGCAAAACTGATGATGACCTGGGCTTTTTCTATGATGTCTTAGCCCATAACACAATCCTTGAGGCTGAGGTGAGCAGACTCAAAGAACTGCTTGCCAAAATGTCTCAGGATCAAAGTCCATCTGCCCCAATAAACCCACAGATGGCACCTTCATCTGAAGGTTTCCAAACACTCCGCCACTTCACTCAACTGAGCCACCAGCCACTGTTGTTGGCACCACCTCTCAGGGACAGAACCCCTCTGAGCAGATGGTTGCTACATTTCAAATTCCTTACCTCTCATCACTCCCATCATCAATGAGATTGTGCATAAAGCCATTGATGAGAGGATCTCCTCGACTCTAAAACACTTGTTGATGATGCTGTGCACAAGAAGCTTTCTGCCATTCAAACCCCTGAACCCAATGCACCCAAAAAGGGGGAGTCTAAGGTAGTGAAAGAAAGAAAGAGAAAGAGAGTGGAAGAGGATAAACAACAAGAAAAAGAACAGGAAAAACAGCTGATCACATACAAGAGAAAGAAAAGTGCTGAAACTCAAAAGCCTGATGAAGAGAAATCATTGGAAGATCTGATTAAAGAAGCTGATGAAGCTCACAGCAGATCAATGGACAAAATAATAGATCAACTCTTCAGACAGGGCTTTGATACAGCCACATTAGACACTGAGATCAGAAGGCTGGAGATTAATGAGATACAAGAAAGATGGGCCAGTTATAGTGTAATGGAAAGGGAGAGGTTGGAGATAATGATCCGGTTTATTGCAAAATACTTGGGAAGATCATTAATTGAGATTAAATCATGGACCAGAGACAGTATTCTGGCAATAACCACCAGAATCTGTGCTTCTGAAGAATTCAACAAGGGGTTGATTATAGAAGCCTTAGACGAAGCAGGTGCTGGGAAGAGAACTGATATGGCCAAGCTTTCCAAAGCCAAACTCACCATAAAAATGCTAGATCAGCCTTCCCAAACTCCCTCTCAAAAACAACCAACCCCACAACTCTCCAAATCAACTCAACCCTCAAAACCAACTCCCTTACCCAAAAACCACCTCAAACCACATCCAGTGATGCACCCAGAAGGAGGAGAAGGGTGTTGAGGATGGTAGAAGAAGAAGAAGAAGATGATGAAGAAGATAGTCTGCCAATCTCTGCTGTTCTAAAATTACCTGAGCCCAGAAGTCAACAAATGATAACACCAGACTTTCAGAGGCAAATGGTGAAAGTTAAGATTGAAGAAGAAGAACAACAGAAACAGCACGATGAGCAACTTTTGAAGATGATTGACAAAGAGTTTCCTCAGTCATCATCTATACAAGCCATGAAGAAACATGCTCAAAGGCTGTATGCTCTCAGGTATACCTTTCAATATCAAAAGGAGAGAGTAAGGATTTGGCCAGACCCCAGGGTTAGTTCTAGAATTCATAAGAAATCCATACCAAGTAGATACAATGGCCAAGTGAGAAAGACCATAGATGCTGCTATTATGTTGGCCATTGTAGTCTCACCCTGGGAAATACTTGAAGACTTCAAGAGAGCCTACAAGTCAAAGATGACCCCTCAAACTCTAATGGAGAACAAAATGGTCAAGAAGGGGTTGTTATACAAGAGGCTTGAAGAGATCAAGAAAAATGAACTCCAGTTGTTATTAGAAGGGACTCACCCAGATGATTTGCTTACAGAGAGATAACAACTGTTGAGTTGAAAAATGGAAAGACGATAAAGTACTTATCAGAGTACTATGGCCCAGAGTTCTTCTTCGAAGGAGAAGCAGAAGAACTCACTAAGGAGGAACAAGTTGTTCTCCTTGAGGCCTACGTCAGAGAGTCTTATAGACTCATCAATGGGAAGTAGGTTTCATGGTTGGGATAACGGCTCTGTGTCCAGTTCCCCAAGACAGAGTTCCCTTCCATCCTTTGACATTCACATCTACTGAAACCTGTTCCCTGGCCTGTGCTTATCCGATATCTCTAAAGCTGATCAAGAGAGTATTTCTGCCAAGAATAAGTGGGACCTCAATAAGCTTAAAGGTTTTGGCTGCATTGGTTCAGGGGGAGTTTGTTGGACCAAAAGAACCAATGAGCCTGATCAGAAAAACCTTTAAGTCCCACGGACATTACAACAACTGAAGTAGTCTGCAACAGCTGAAGACATCAGCTGATAACAAGGTCTGAAGACAAAGTCTGAAGTGAAAGAGCTGAAGACAAAGTCTGAAGTGAAAGAGCTGAAGACAAAGTCTGAAGTGAAAGAGCTGAAGACAAAGTCTGAAGTGAAAGAGCTGAAGACAAAGTCTGAAGTGAAAGAGCTGAAGACAAAGTCTGAAGTGAAAGAGCTGAAGACAAAGTCTGAAGACAAAAGCTGAAGACAAAGACTGAAGACCAAGTGTCAGATGATTGTCACAACAGCTGAAGAAGACCTCTTCAGTAGTTGTGATGGTTTCCTTTCAGTAGTTGTAGTTTCTTTTCTGTACTTGTAGTTTCAGTAGTTTTATGTTTCTTCGTGTACTTAGAATAATCTGAGATGTTCTCAGTTGTTGTGAACATTCTCAGTAGTTTGCTTACTTTCAGTAGTTTGTAATAATTCTGTTAGATGTCACTATCAAGTGACATCAGCAGACGTCACATTCCTATATATAAGGAATGCTGACCTAATTGTAATCGGTGCAGCTTAGGAAAACCTAGCAGCCGCCACACCGAAGCATGTGTGCATGAATGTTATTATCTCTTTGCAGAAAACCCTATATCTATATAACCGTGTACTGTTCCATTGAATATTTATTGTGTTCTTGCTATATTTGCTTAATTCTTGCTCTAATTCCGCTGTGATTCAACTCTAATTGATCAAACTTAGATCACTGATCCTAACAACTTACTATACTTAACATTAACTGAGCTATTACCTTGATTGACCGTGTTGGTGTTTGAATCTTGTAGTGTTTAGATGGCTGGCGGTAAGTTCTGAGGCTTCGCGCGGTGGAGGTCATGGTGGACGTGGGGTTAGATCGCGTGTCACGAGGAGCAGAGCTAAGACTACTGAGACGGCTCCTGATGAGCCAGCGCTTTGTCACCAGGACGGTGAGGACGAAAGTTTTAATCTGAGAGCCTCAATGAAGGAGGAGTAGCAGAGGAAGTCCAACAGGCTATGCAGACGATTCTGCCGACTGTAGTAACCGATGTCATTAGAGCTATGAAGGAGGATGAGAAGGAGAGTGAGAAGAGAGAACGGCATGAAGAGGAGGTGAAGTCGGAGGTTCTAGGGATATGGAGCAACCCGAGGCGGGCATGGTTGTCCCAAGTGACGATGAGGAAGTTGTGCAGGAAACTACGAAAGGATGCAGCTATGGAGCATTCCAAAGGTGTAGGCCTCCTGTGTTTGATGGAAATGGGAGTGTTGCTGCTACACAACGTTGGGTGAGAGAGATGGAAGAGGTACTTGATATCAGCGAGTGCCGTGAGAATCAAAAGGTGAAGTTTGCTACCCACTCTTTTGTGGATTCAGCCTTATGCTGGTGGGACAATATTGTCTAGGCTGAGGGTACCAGGGCAGTCGGGAGGATGAGATGGAAGGAACTGAAAAGGTTGGTAGTCGAGGAGTTTTTCCCTCATAGAGAACTTGACAAAGTAAAGAGGGAGTTCCTGCAGCTGGAGGCGGGGACGATGACTCACCAACAGTACACCACAAAGTTCAACGAGATGGCAAGACTGGTGCCATATCAGGCGACGCCAATGTCACGAAAGATTAAAAGGTATATTCAAGGTCTGCCGGTAGATATCCGTAGACATCTGGTCGTTGCCCGGTCAAGCACATTTAGGTCGGCGGTCGACTTGGCGGGGAGGCTGTATGACGAGCGAGAGGCGGTGGCGATGATGGATGAGGAGGAAGAGCAGAGTTATGTTAAGAATGGGAACGGAAGGCGGGATGATGATGATGGTGAATTTGTGGCTGGAGGTAAGATGATGAGGTTTGATGATCGGAAGAGGATGTCTGAGAGGGAAGAGGTATGCAAGAAATGTGGGAAGGAGCATGCAGAAGTATGTAAGCGGGGATCGAATCTCTGTTTTCAGTGTGGAAAGGAGGGCCACTTGGCGAGGGATTGTCGCGTGATGAGAGTGGACACAGGAGCAGAGAATGCACGAAGTCAAGGGCTGGAAGCTCCGGTGCAAGGAAGGAGAGCAGAAGATGAAGGTTAGAGCATTTGCCCTTACCGGGAGGAGGCTAGAGCGGACTTTGACGTGACGTCAGGTACGTTTCTGGTAATTTAAATTTATGCCTCTATGCTTTAAATTGTGGTGCTAGTAGTAGTTTCATTACTGCTGCCTTTGTGTTAAGTTGCACGTTAGGAGTAGGAAGATCGATGCATCCTTCGATGTAGAAATTGCTATTGGTAAGTCTACTAGGTTACCGGATGTGCTAGAGAATTGCGTGATAGTTTTGAGAGAGCGCGTGTTTCCTGCTAGACTGTTCAGGACAGACATGGATGGATAGACGTGTTCTGTCGGAAGGATTGGCTAGCAGCCTATGAGGCAAACACCGAGTGTTGCAACAAGGTGGTTTGAACAGCCGCGTCCGAAAGGAGTTCGGTGTCGATCTACGGCGGTGGAGTAATGATGAAGGCCTCATTTGTGGGAGGGGATCACCCGATTTCGAAGGTGAGTGAAGCTAATACTGAGGTGTAAAGAACTAATCTGAACTGTTGCTCAGGTAGGAGAAGTGGCATGTTGACTGGAGCTACCCGACGTGTTAAGTGGGACTCATCTGACATTCCATGTATCTCGTTTAAGAAAGTGCTCAACTGATGGGGATGCGATCGTGCCACTAGAGAATACTGAGACGGATGAAAGATTTAACTACGTGGAGCAACTGGGAGTCAATTATGATAGAAGGAAAAGAAAGGCTAAGGAGAATGGTGGTTTCACTTATGCGAGTACAGTGGAGCCTAGAAGGGGACTAAGCCTACATGTAAGATCAAGGAAGAGGTGAAACAGCGTTACCCGTGACTGTTCGAGAAGCGACAGGTTTCGGGGACGAAACCTATATAAGGGGGGTGGACTTGTAAACCCCGAATTTTCATTTAAAAGAAAAACAAAAAAAAGGAAGTAAATAGAAAGAAAAGTAAATGGGCACAAGTTGAAGGGGGCAAAGTGCAAAAGGTGCACAAACTCATTTTTTTAATATAAATGAGGGTATGGCCGGCCCATAAAATAGCAGATCTGCTTTTTGGCCTCGACTGAAGAAGAAGGAGAGCAAGAAATCGGTTTTTGGAGAAAAACGAAGAAGAAGCTGCAAAAAGGTTAGTTCTCGGGTTTATGTTTAGTTTTAGCTTAGTTTGCAGCTTGTAACCGAAGTTCTCGGTGTTTAGAGGTTGTGTTCGGGATTTTTGAAGCTGTTGTTGCAAGTGGGTTTCGAGTTGGAGGTGCTTTGTTCGAAGAGATGCTTCAAGGTGAGTTTTAGGACCCCTCTTTTACTGATTTTTAAAGTGTTGGGGCTGTTATGCATACCGAAAAAGCATTTTAAAAGATAACGTGAGTTTATGCTTTATGTTCGAGGGTTGTTTTGTGAATGTTTGTTTAGAGGTTGTTTATGGGTTAGGCTTGATGTTTAGTATGTTCTAAGTGTGTGGTATGAAAGATCTGAGCCTTGGATGTATTAGGATGGTGATTGGGAGCTGGAAATAGCATAAGTATGTTGCGGGTTAATCTGTTCATCCGCATTGTCCATCCGCATTTAAGTACTTTGTTCATGCGCATTGTTGTTTGTTTATCCGCATTTGTAGATGCTTATGCACCTAAGTGTTCTTCCGCATTTCTTTTATTCATGCGCATTCGCTACAGTGTTCATGCGCATTTCTTTGGGACAGAATATTTTCTGAGGTGTTCATCCGCATTGGTGGTGTTCATCCGCATTAGTGTTGTTCTCTTCATTTGTTCATGCTAGTCCGCATTTCTTTGGGGACTTGGGTTTCTTTTCTAGAATTTTGGGTAGTAGAATTTAAGTGCTAAGAAATGATGTCTCGGGGTGGCTTATGCTTATTTTGAGGTGGTGGCTTGTGATGATGTCTATGGTGTGATTGTTGTGGTTGTATGTATGTGTTATCTTTCTTCGTTAAACGGTTTCCAAAACGTATGTATTATGTTATAATACCTGTTGTGTATTATGTTGTGACTTTACGTGGTATGATGTATGAATGAACGTAAAGTATTATGTAACGAAGTGAAAGACAATAATAATGAAAAGTGGAACGTAAAGAACGAAGGGAGTCTTTGTGACTCGAAGGGAGTCTTTGTGACTCGAAGGGAGTCCTTGTGGCTCGAAGGGAGTCTTTGTGACTCGAAGGAGTCATTGTGACTCGAAGGGAGTCTGTGTGACTCGAAGGGAGTCCTTGTAGCTCTAAGGGAGTCTTTGTGACTCGAAGGGAGTCCTTGTGGCTCGAAGGGAGTCCTTGTGACTCGAAGGAGTCTTTGTGACTCGAAGGGAGTCTTTGTGACTCGAAGGGAGTCCTTGTGGCTCGAAGGGAGTCCTTATGACTCGAAGGGAGTCTTTGTGACTCGAAGGGAGTCTTTGTGACTCGAAGGTAGTCTTTGTGGCTCGAAGGAGTCCTTGTGGCTCGAAGGGAGTCTTTGTGACTCGAAGGGAGTCCTTGTGGCTCGAAGGGAGTCCTTGTGACTCGAAGGGAGTCTTTGTGACTCGAAGGGAGTCTTTGTGACTCGAAGGGAGTCCTTGGGCTCGAAGGAGTCCTGTGGCTCGAAGGGAGTCCTTGTGACTCGAAGGGAGTCCTTGTGGCTCGAAGGGAGTCCTTATGACTCGAAGGGAGTCTTTGTGACTCGAAGGGAGTCTTTGTGGCTCGAAGGAGTTGTGGCTCGAAGGGAGTCTTGTGACTCGAAGGGAGTCCTTGTGGCTCGAAGGGAGTCCTTGTGACTCGAAGGGAGTCTTTGTGACTCGAAGGGAGTCTTTGTGACTCGAAGGGAGTCCTTGTGGCTCGAAGGGAGTCCTTGTGGATCGAAGGGAGTCCTTGTGACTCGAAGGGAGTCCTTGTGACTCAAAGGGAGTCCTTGTGGCTCGAAGGGAGTCCTGTGGCTCGAAGGGAGTCCTTGTGGCTCGAAGGGAGTCTTTGTGACTCGAAGGGAGTCCTTGTGGCTCGAAGGGAGTCTTTGTGACTCGAAGGGAGTCCTTGTGGCTCGAAGGGAGTCCTTGTGGCTCGAAGGGAGTCTTTGTGACTCGAAGGGAGTCTTTGTGACTCGAAGGGGATCCTTGTCGCGTACCCTGGTACTATCGGTCTTCGGACATGAGTCGGGGGTATTGCATGAGACAGGATCCAGATTGAAGTGAAAGATAATGATGACTGTACAAAATGTACGAATTGAACAATGATGAAGATAATAATAATATTATCAATGTTTATGTATGATGAGTGATCGCATACGTTTACGAAGGATATGTTTTAAAGAAAGTAAAGTATTTTATTTATAAAAACTAGAACTCACTCAGCGTCGCTGACTTTTGTATGCATAATAGTTGGCAGGTATTTTGTTGATGCTGAGGAGTTGCAGGCATGGATGCATACGCTACTGGGGACGTTTTGAGATTGGCATCCACATTTTGGACATGTTATGAATTTTGAAATGTAAATGATTTATGTAATGAGATAACATGTTCTAATTATAAATGAATGTTATTAATTTCCGCTGCAAAGAAATGAGTATTTTAAATAATTTATGCGATGACGGTCCAGCTGTAAGTGTCCCGAGAACGGGGCCTTACACATAACTTCTTTAACAAATTCAAAACAGGTAACATCCCTTCTTTTGTTCCTGTCAAGTTTGTCAAAGAAGGAACAACTGTGTAATCGTTAGGCAATCAAAACTCAACAAGTGGGATCGATCAAGATCCGTTGGAAGCAGACTTGTGTATTCTAGACTGGACAAGCTCAGATGATGAATCAAAAATCATTAAGTCACCTGAAGTTGTCAAGTCTCAAATGCTTTCGAAAGTTGAATCAATACCTATACGGATCTCATCTCCAAATGCTAAACAAATCAGCAGTCCCTCTAAAACTCTGTAGAAGCACTCACCATCTTCATTTGCTATCCATCAAGCTCGCCACAAATCTACCTCCAAGTCTTCCAAGTCACCAGTCATACAAAAGGGTTCTCAAAAGAATGTTCAGATCTCATCTCCTCGAACATCACACGTCAAATCTCAGCTCAGTTCAAAATCCATATCGACAAAGCCTTAAAAAGTTCAATCTTCTGATATCCGAAAGAAGAAGCTTCAAGGTTGTCGATAAGCTGCAACAACCACAAGGCATGCTCCACCCTCTCCTGCTTTCCACGAGACTACAAAGAACCAAAAGCCTATCAAGGCTTACTTTAGGTGTGGAAAAGAAGGTCATGTGCTAAAGAAGTGCCCTCAAGTTGAAAGACTGGCTTGGGGTACGGGTTGCTTCTCTGGTTCAAAAAGTAAAAAGCACACATCTTTGAATGGTTGGATGAAGAACAATCTATCCAAACCTTCTCATCTGAAGCCAGTTTCATATGATTCAAAGATGAAAAGGACCAATGTTTCAAAATCAAAATCTCAACCTTTGGGTCTTAAAAAGAAAATGATTTCCAAATTCAATTCTTTCAAATCAAAAGTAATTGAACAGAAATAAATTTGGAAAGTAAAACAAAAAGTTAAAGAGATAAATGATTTTTCAAAAGGGTGTGTGCTAAAACAGGTTATGTACACTGATGAAAAAAGAACTCCCAGGACCATGATGGCCTGGGTCCCCCTCTCTAACTAATCTGTTAATGAGTGCAAGAACTGTTCAGGAGGACTATTAGTAATCCGTTTTACAGACAAAGAATGTTCCTCAGTCAAATTTGAAGCGGAACAAACAGGTTATGGTTTTGGTATCTCACCCATATTTTGGATACTTATCTGCACTATTACAGTTCACCCTTCACAATCACTGCACTTTTCTTGGTACTTCATTTCTCATCTTTTTGCTTGTATAATTTGGAAGACTTTCTTTGCTAGTATAATTGAAATGGGAACTAAGAACTTGATTTAGGATGACTGTGAAATGATAGTATGTTTTATTTGTATGCTTGGTTGCATGACTTGTACCTTTGTGAGAAATGATAGTAACTGATGTAGATGTCTGTATCACTTAAAATTCTAAAATCCAAAAAAAATAAATAAATAAAAACAGTTTCATTATATGATATGCATGGTAAGCTCAGCCCGAAAACAAAGTAAACAGTGATTCTGTAGCCTAACTAAAGCTTTAGAACTTGGAGATAAGGATCATTTCCATGACATCTCGGCCTGTACAAATTTACAAGTCTCATCAAAAATGGGTTGAGAGTATCTGACTTCTGCCTTAATCCTTTCCATTTCTAAAATCTCCTTATCCCTAAGTCCTAAATGTAGCTTCTCGTTAGCTCTTCAAATATATATTTCATACTTATCTCCTCTGCTATGCGGAAGAATTGACCTAGAGCGACGATCTTCTCTGTTATACGTGAGTATAGACCTGAAGCTCTCATTAGCACGCTTAGATGATCATCTCCTCTGTTATACGTAAGCATAGGCCTAGAGCTCTCATCATCTGTTCCCCAAAATAAAGGCACAGTGATTCTTAAATTAAGATCATTATTGGACCTCAAAAGAAAATCAAACACAGTTAATCATATTACTCAATAAGCCCTGATGACGAGATAAGTTCTTTGTCGGATGTCTGTGGGAACCAAGCAACCTGAGCTTCTCTAATTGATCTAAAACATGATAAAACCATTGCAGGTCACTCGTAAAAGAATAAGGCATGGGTTTAAATTGGACAAATATACCAACAATCATTCTTGAACTGTTTTTGGCTATCAAAATTTTAAAATCGTGATCAGACTCTGCATCAGTGTGATATCACTAACCTATCAATGTTTAAATACATCCTTGTGCTTAAGTATATCTTGAGGATGTGATCTCATGATCGAATTAGTTCTTGGTGCAAGGGTTAAAAAAAGGGGGGCGGGGATTTCATTTCCAATTATGTCAAGTCTTTCATATTATGCTATTAAAATGTTATCATTTTCACATGCATTTCATGGGAAATTGCACACATAGATAAATAGGGATAGTTTATATTATCAACACAGTCAAAATCAACAAACGTCAATGTCACTGTCAAAGTCATCGGAATAGGCAAACAGACGCGTTCGAGACGAAGAACCGAGACAAGATGTTGAAGATATAAATGACTAGGAGTTTATCGTTAATAAATATTTTGTGTCAACAAAATATATTAATTTATGTTTAAGTCATTTTTATATTTTATATGTATTTTCTCTAATTGTCTAAGTCTAGGGGCTTAATATGTCATTAGTGAATATTATCACTATATATAGATTAGTGACAATTAGGTTAGGAGGTTGAATGAGTCATTGATTGAGGGGCTTTTATATTGTAATATCTTTAGTAATCAAATTCAGATCAAACAAGGGTTTATTAAATGTTCTTGAGGTGTTCATCATTGTTCATCCATATTTTATAGTGTTTGTTCTGTATTTTACACAAATATCATTGATATCTGTGTTATCAGTGGGATTTGTTAGTGTTTATCAATCAAGTGCACTGTTATATCGATCAGAAGGACCAACAATTACCCTTATTGATAATAGTCAAGAATATTGGTTTTATTTCATTACGACAATCTACGGAATGGTACGAGTATTTCCAATATTAGAATAGAAAAAAATATCTAAAGTGCAGCTATAATGATCTTCAATTCTCCAAAACGAAATTTTCTAAAAATCGGTTGAGAGAAGGTTTTAAAATAAAAATCCTATATCCTTTTCATTTGAAACCTTGGCACATATCTAACTACGACTCTCTGCTAAAGATCGAAAGGAACAAGATGATTTTGATTCTTATTTTTTAACAGTTTTGGAAATGGAAACGGAATATCCTTTTGGTCCTCCGCAAAAAAACACCTTCCTTTTTTGAACCCATTTTTAAAGATATAGACTACAAAGTCAATCTTTTGTATCGATTGATAGATAGGGATGGTTTTCATGAGTAATTCTCAGTAGAGGAATGAAGACCCGCACCCAAGTTCCATAGCTTTTGGTCCGCTATCCTGATCATGATTTTCCTATCCCAAAGGGAAAGGCCCTTCCCTTTCGGGCTGGTTGTGGGCGAGGAGGGATTTGAACCCCCGACACTGTGGTTCGTAGCCACGTGCTCTAATCCTTTAAGCTACAGCCCCACAAGAATGTGTTTTGCTTCTAAATAATTAGATCACTACAGAATTCTATGCTATCTTCTTTCAGTCCTTTTAGTTTTCAAAATCTCTCAAATTAGAACTAACAATGTTATACCCTAAATGCTCCGGATATTGCTTCCATGCTACTCAACATATTCCTAAAGCTAGGTGTCATCGCGGATCACCATAGCGATTATGCTCTTCAAAAGTTTGCACACAAGCCTTTTACATTTGCAAGTGGAAGCATATTTCCATTTTGGAAAATGAATCTATAATTGTGAGTAACTTTAAATACCTCTATAAGCTCTAATATTCACTCAACAAGAACTCACATCCTTAAAATCTTAGTAGCTCCTTAAAAACCTCATACTGTCATTTAAAATATCAATAAGCACCAAAGTATGACCTCTTAGTTTTTTTTTGACATTCTAATTGTTGTAAATCAGATTGCAGTTTACTTACAAATTGGTATGAGTGGAAGATATATTAGGATAAGATAAATATAAACTTTTTTTTTTGAAACTTTGAATACATACATCCTCTCAGACATCATTTACATTGATCAGCCATATTGTAGAAAATTAGTCAAGCAACATGCATAAATACATAATTATATATTTGGGATCTCGAGATAACAACACTTTTTGTTGGATCCTTTCAACCTGAAAGGATCATACATGCCAATTCAAGTAGTGATGAAATTTGTTCTGGTTGGAATATCCCAAGTGTTTATGAATGGGATGAAGTGTAAAGAAATATCGACAAGAAGAATAGGCTAAGTATTGTTCAGCCGCATTAGTCTTTGCGGGTGAACAAAAACAAATACGGATGAGCATTTGTCTATCTGCATAGACTAATGTGGGTGAACAAAAACAAATACTTATGTCTAAGTTAAAAAATACGGCCAAGTCTTTGTACATCCGCATAGACAAATGCGAATGTGTCAACAAACAATGCGGCTGAAGAAAAAACCAATGCGGATATAGTTATTTTGTACCTTATACTTAGCATTCCTAGATTGTATGTCAGAGTAGTTAAATCATTGTACATGTCATTATATCTTACCTATAAATAGATAAAGTTTGTCACACTTTTGTAACTCTCACACAACTTTTGTAAGCTGATTACAGAATATCCTGATTGTACTGTTGAATGCTATTATTAATATGCAATCCACATTAAGAGTATTTTATTGTTTGGATAATTGATTATTGTATTTCCGCTATAATTATTATAGAAATCCATTAATATATTCGATCCTTATTTATTCTAACCAGTCACATTTTATTAACGATGAAAGACCACAAAAATAAAAAGACGATTAATCTTATAGTTATAGTAAATCTATACTACTTTTAAACCAACTCAAGCATTATTAAATAATCAAATAACATAAAATAACAAATTCTAGTATAATATAAACTAAATCAAACAACAAGTAAACTAATAATAAAAATTATCTCATATATTTAATCTAAAATTGAATATGAACTCAACCTACTACTATCGAAAATTCTTTTTTTTCTACCCATGTAAAATCTTATGTTTACATATATACACACTATACCAGTGGGCGTTGCCCACGCTCTGCTGTGGAGTTTCGGGACTAGAACAAAAATTATAAACGATAAGATGATCAAAAAGATTCAAAACATGCTTTACATTGATGAGAAAAAAGTTCAAAGTTTAATAATTTAATCAGAAAAAAGCTCGACTCATGTAACTAAAATATAACCTACACATATTCATATATATCGGCTGTACGCATCTTATATCAATTTTTTAAGGTAGGTTAAAAATACAAAACATTAAAGTTAATAAGATAATAAATTAAAACAATATTAAAACCAAATGTTATTATTAGAATATGAAAAATAGAAAAAATAAACAATATATAATATAACATAAAAACAATTCAAAGAAAACATCTAATATTTAATTTACTAAGAAATAATAAAACCAACTTGTGTCATGAAGGCAAAGCAACATGATATAATCCTGCTCTTGTGCATTATAAGTGTGTTACTTGTTTTTCTACAATTATAAAAGATGAACAACATTTGCGAAATATATGTGGTGTGTGTGTGTATATATATAATATATATATATTATATATTATATATATATATATATATATATATAGATATATAATATCTAATTTATTATGAAAAATTCTCGATAAAACATACATTTTTAAATTGAATTTGTTTTATCATTAGAATCATTTACTTCAAACCTAAATAATTATCATTTATTTTTATCAACTAAGTTAGATTTTGTATAATACACATATACATTTAAGGCATTTATGATTTGTTAAATATTCTCTTTTATTATAAATGAGAGAATTAGGAATACATGCATAGAACACTTGTGTCTTACGCAAAGTCGCTAACGTCTTAAAGTTAATGTTAAATTACAAGTTTGACCATCCTTTATGATTTATAGATAGTGTAGATTTTGTATAATGAATATATACATTCAATGAATTCATTGTATTAAATAATCTCTAACTATAAATGTAGGCAAGATAGGAATATATGACTACAACAACACTTGTATCGCACGTAAAAAAGATTAGTCTTAAGTGTCTTAAAGTTAATGTTAAATTACAAGTTTGTTCACCATTTATACTTCATATAGTAGTATTGATATTAGCAAACTTTCTAGTCGTTTTATTTAATCACATCCACCAATACCTCCATGGGATTTTTTCTTTCTTGAACTACACAAAACACAACCTTTAATTAATATTAAACCGAGCCACTGTTGTTTCTTTCTTGCGATCGCTACATGACAAAACAAGATGTAAAATATTCTTTATTTTCTCCTTTTGAAAAAAATTCATAACATCCAATCGCAAATTGCATCATCCGCTTTACACCAATTCGTGCCGTAAGGATTCGTTTAATCTTTTACGTGGATCACACAAGCCAATTACTCTTACTTGAATCCCACAAATTTTCAATCTCCTCTTGATTGATTTCACAAGCTCTTAATCATATCACACGATCAGTTTAGCCTCTCACCTTAATCTTGATTGCTTCACACAATCGATTTGCTTTCACATTTCACGTTTGTCTCATGCTACCGCTTTTAAGCTTCTTTTATTAATCTTTCACAAGATCAATCTACTCACCTTGGTGGTCTTGTTCTTCAAGTCCTCTTGCTTGATCGTCTTCACATCTTTTTTTTTCACGATAGTCTTTAAAACTGTTATACCAATTGTTAAAAAATTGGTTGAGCAAAACGCATCAAAACACAATCATTTGTGACCCCATAACAATATCACAACCCTTATTATTAATAATAAAAGACCACAATTACAAAGACTCCTTAGCGCTCTATTTATGCTAAATTACTTTATTCTTAACAAAACTCAAACATATTTAAATTAAATAATTATAAGGATCAACAATATAAAAAGATCTATCTCGTGAGGAGAATACGGAATGTAATCGCTCATGGATATAAGATTGAATAAATAGAATATATGATTGAATGAACTTGAACACGAACGTAAATTTAATTCAGTGTATTGTTCTCTAATTTGAAACTGTTACAATACGTGCGAAATAAGGAAAGTGACAAAAGCTCTCTAAGTTACATTACAAAAGATCTATTGATACTAAACTATAAAGTTCTCACGCGACTAACAGGTTCTTTTGCGACTTCCATGTTTTCGCACTAGAAGCAAGTTATCGCCCAGCAACTATAACTTTTCGCGCGACTTGATTTCTTCTTCATCTTGATTTGATTTCCCGAGCCTCTAGGTTCAACCCCTACAATCTCCCCCTAGGCTCGGTAAATCAATGCGTTAGAAATCCACGTCATCCACCTTGTAACTGCCTCCAACCAAACTATGCTGCTATGAAATGTACAGATTCATCAGCTGTAATTGGACAAGCCTGCAACCTCATCAAATATTCTTTTCCAAATTTGAGCAAATCCACAGGTCGATGACACGGTTAATCTTTATCCACACAATGAATTAACACGTGCCCGTCTCCTTCTCACAACTCCACCACATTAGTGTGACAAGTTGTTAACTGGCACAGGAGCGTGTATAGGGATCTTCCTTGCATATCTCGGATGCTTGAACACTCGTATCTTATCAGTTTGTTCGTATTAGATCTATTCGTGTCTCATCTTCAATGACTTTTGATTTGGCAGTTTTGAAGTCTTTGAACTTGGTCTTGCTTTGCTTATGGATCATGTTTCTAATCCATTTTGCATTGATATAGTTACTAGGGTTAATGAAAGGAACATGACCAATCGCATATAAATCCCGATGCTCTGAGTGTATGGAAATCGTGTTCGTCCTGATAATACTCGATAGCTCCACCCTTTCTCTAATCACGTACATCTTCTTCTCCGCATTGTATGCCCAGCTAAGAATTGGTTCTGAGTTTCCATACCTTGTGAAAGGCTTAGAATGTCTCAGCGTGTGAATGTAAGCCGGTGGAGGAAGAGCAGCAACTGTAAGGTTACCGACTTGACGCACTACACTTTGTCCTGTTACATTAGCAGTCTCGTCAGTCGATTCATGAGTGCTCGACTCTCCGAAGATCTCCCCTTCTTCAACCAAGATATCTGAGAATAAGTCCTTAAAAACTATTCCTAAATATGTCTATGTAATCTATTCCTTCATCCAAATCATCAAACGTTCCAAAATCTTCTTCTGTCTCCTCATCAATAATCTTCTGCTGGAATGTATAGAACTCTCTTTCATAAGCTTCTTCTACACTGGATCTAACGGTGTATACTCAGTGGTATCATTGAGACTTGGTCCGGAGACATTTTCAGTACCCGATGATCAGAGATACACAGCTGCAGAGCCTACATCTCCTCCGTGATCATCATCGTCATCTTACTTATCATCATCACCCTCATCACATCATCTCCATCACCATCTTCATCATCATCAACCTCCTCTTCATCATAGAAATCATAATCCACCAGATCCAAATCATCATCATCATTTGTAGGCTCAGGTATTGGCAAATCATGTTCAGGTTCCACAAATGCTTCTCTAGTAAAAAACCACATGTTGATCCTCATTAGCCATAATACGATCTGTGATAGGTGGCTCTTGATAAACATCAGCAGTCTCTGTTGTCCTTTCTGTAACAACAAGATCAACATCATGCTCTGTTATGTCAGTAGGATCTTGAACAGTTTCGGGATCAGCAGATTGCTGTCCATTTGATTCTCCAACTTTCGTGGTTCTTTGTTGTGTAGACGAGAAAGGCACGAGAAGTGAGATCTCTTAAGTTCTGCTCAGAATCTAAATAACTAAATATGAAATTTTGTTGATCTTAAGATTCTTTATCATTTCATCCTTTTCAAATACTACCACTGCATATCATTAATGGTTTGTTCTTCTCTAACATCTCCCTCTCTAATGTACTGATTCTCTACTCCATTGTAACTGATGTAGGTGAACTAGTAGAAGCACTAGAACCGTGTGTTTGTGCAGGCGGGGTGTTAAGAAAATCTTCCATGCCACTGTCTCTCTCCTCAAACCTTGATTCTTGGTGGAGTACTCAAAACACATCCTCAGTAGTAGGCATAGTAGATGTTGTCTCTAATGTAGTAGCCTCGTTAACTATGGCAGGACTCTCAGAAACAGGGACCAATTCTTCAGTCGACACAGGGTCACTGGGGTCTGAGTTTTTGGTAACACGTATCGTCTCTACCCCTTGCACGTGGCTATCACTAGCTCTTCTTACCATCCTCTTCTTTCTTCATCGACTAGAAGGTACATCTTCAGGAACAAAATGTGCATCACGTTCCTCAGCAGTATGTTTGGCTGGCGTTTCTTGCACTCTAGGATGTTCCGAAGGACATATGGCATATTTCTAATT